>VXAU01004017.1:0-14506 GCA_013399695.1 Formicarius rufipectus
AAACCTGCAGGGGTTCCAACACTTTTCCTCCAGGAACTGAGTTCCTCAAGTCCTCCAGCTCCACATTCCAGGTGCCTTCCCCATGGGAACCCCCTCCCTGACTCTTTTGTGCTCCCACCAGCTGCAGCATCCAGGGAAGAGTCCCCAGACTCCCCCTCCAGCACACAAACACTGTCACTTCCCAAGGGGGGAAAACCAGGCAGTCCAAGGCACCCAAGCAATCCAGCCAGGAATTCTGTGTGCAGAGCAAGGGCAGGGCAGGATTCCAGCAGCCCTCCCATCTGGAAGCTCATTAGGGCCCTCCTGGAGGAGCCTTTTAATTGCACCCAGAAGAGCCCCTGGGGCAGGTCAGAAGGGGCAGCCCTTGGTGGCCACTGTGCCACAAACATTCCCAGGCTGGGGGAGGGAATCCACCCCCATGGGATGTTAAATCCACATGGAATCTGTTCCTCTCTGCTGCTCCATCACCTCCCACTGGGGCAGAGCTCCCCAGCAGCTCCAGGTATTTCATTCCCTGAGCCATAGTTAATAATAAACCCTTGTTTGTGGTCGGATCTCCTGGCCTGGCCCGTGGTTATTTTAGTTCTGAAGCTGCCCCTGCCTCCTTGAGCTGATCCAGAGCCTGGGGAATGCCACCTGCTGCATCCAGGGAGCTCCAGGACACTGAATTCCCAGGAATAACAAAGGCTGGAGATGCCAGTGGGTGGGAACACCACTCCCCTGAGCTGCCAGCTCTCCAAAGGGCACAGGGAGCACTCCCAGCTCAGGGTGACCACGATTTTCCACCATGGAGCCCAAACTCCCCAGCTTTGATCTGACAAAATGCATTTATTTCCCTCAGTAAAAGTCAAACTTTTGCATTGCATCTCTTTGTCCTAAAGCATCGAGCCAGCAGTCTTGTAAGATAAGGAACACCATGAAAACAGGGAAGGGGGATGGACAGAACACCAGCTCACCACCAACCCGACCTGACAGCTGCAGAACAGTCTCAGAAAGATCAGCAAATTCAAACTGCTGCTCCTGATACGAAGGATGCACAGAAATATCATTATCTATATGAATATATAGACATTTAAAACCAAACCAGAATGAAACAAAAGCTTCCCCACCAGTAAATTTTGCAGAGATCTCAGTTATGCCAGCACATCTAACTGTGATCACTTCCAGGGACACTGGAAGGATGCAGAGCCAGGCAACAGAATCAGATCCAAGATGTCATTCCGTGTTTATTCTGCCTTTCCTCAGCAGAGCTTGGGCTTCATTTGCCTGAATTCCACACAGAACTGTCCAGAAGGCAGGGGGAAGGAGATGGGGCCACACCCCCAGGGCACAGCAATCACAATGACAAGTTCTCTTATATCCATCTTTCTCCATCAACCCTCGAACACAAAGGACCTTCCAGTACCACAAGAACCTCCTCCATCTCAGTCAGCAAAACCATTTCTGTTTCTGTGTGTCCTGAGGAAACCCAACCCTGCCATGCAGCACTCCCTGCACCCCCAGAACTGGGATGTTGCCTGAAATCCCAATCACAGGTGGCTCAAAGTGTCTTCAATCCTTTCCAGGCTTCAAATCTTCCCCGTGGGGCAGGAGATGGACATTGCTAAGAGTTCTTACACAAGACCACAAGGCAGAGACATTCAGCAGTGGGAGCTGCTCAGAGAGGGAGGAAATGTGGGAGAGCAGCCCAGGGAGGGAACAGGGCAGGGGTTTCTGTAGCCAGATTTTAGTAGCAGGGGGGCTTCCAGGGTGGTCTCTGGGAGAAGCTGCCAGAAGCTCCCCCTGTGCTGTGGAGCCAAGGACAGCCAGGGCCAGGAGGGACCTCCTGCTGGGGGACAGAGTGGAGACCATTGAGAATCCCAGTGCCAGCTCTGGGAGAACAGAGGGAAGAATTGAGGAGTGTGGGGCAGTTGGGAATTCCAGCCATGGGAGAACAACACAGAGCCCAAGGTGGGAGCAGGAGGAGGAGAAGGAGGGACCCCACAGTGGAGTAGGGGGAGGGAAGGACTCAAAGCTGTGCCCCCCCTCTCCCTGAAGCCCATGGGGATCCATTGGGGTGCACAGACCCCCCTGCAGCCCCTGGAGGAGCAGGTGGATGCAGAAGGAGCTGTTGCCCTGTGGGAGGCCCAGGATGGAGCAGGATCCTGGCAGAGACTTGCAGCCAGGACTCCTGGAGAAGGAGACCCACCTGGAGCAGGTTTTTCCCCCAGTAGAAGTGTTGCCCGGGGGGTGGACTCACNAGGAGAGGGGTGTTCTGGGGACTGATTTATTTCTTACTTTTTAGTTTTAGTGCTTTTAGTTTTAGTTCTTGTTAGTAATAAATTTCAGTATTTGGCCACTCTGAGTTTGCTTTGCCATTATCTCTCAGCTGTTTTTTGCCTTTTCTCCTTTTCCTTTCCCTCTGGGAAAAGGGGCCCTGGAGGTTTGGGGTGGGCACCGGGTGAGAACCACCACAGAGCAGGACACGTGCAGAGGGTGAGCAGCACACATGACACATGCCAAGGAGACCCTGGCCATGGAGCAGCACGGAGGTGACCCCACCTCAGGTCACTGCACCCCAAAAAGCTCATCCACGTACCTGGTTTGGGCACCGAGTTGGTCACGGACTGAGGGACTTTGTCGTTGATGAGCTCGACACACTCGCTGGGGAAGAATCCAACCTGGAGCAAAACAGGGAGAGGCACAGCACTGAGGGCAGGGGGTCAGGACCTGAAGGGGTCTTATGAACCAGCAACTGTTCAACATGTTCCCTCAACCCCCCTGGCCTGGTGCTCCCGAACATCCATCATCAAATGACCAGCAGAAGAGAAGAGAAATAACTTCATAAATTATTTATCACATTTATTATTTATCAAAAAAACACAAACAAACAAACAAAAAACAAACCCAAATGTTCTACAAACAAAGTAATTAGTCCTGTAAAATCTGATTTTAGAGGTTTGGTTTCTCAGCCTGGACACAGGACAGAGATACTCAACTTGCAACAGAGAGGAGAAATGTTGTGTGATGAATGTGTTGGGACGTCCAGCACCACCAGCCTTCCCAGACACCTCATCCCTGCCAGGGGCAGGACTCCCTGGCCTGTCAGGCAGGTGACTGGCATGACTGGCATGACTGGAAGCTCCAAGGCACTGCAGGCAGCCACACTGTGGTCCAAAGGCACAAGAACACGTGGCAAAGAGCCAGTGGACGGGCCCAGGTGCCACGGGCAGGGACACCTCCCACCAGCCCAGGGTGCTCCAAGCCCCGTCCAACCTTGCCAGGGACACTCCCAGGGATGGGGCAGCCACAGCTGCTCTGCCCAACCTGTGCCAGGGCCTGCCCACCCTCCAATATCCCATGGAAACCTTCTCTGTGTCAGTTTAAAGCCATTCCCCCTTGTCCTGTCACTCCAGCTCCTGGAAAACAGCCCCTCTCCAGCTCCCTCGGAGCCCCTCCACACCCTGGGAGCTGCTCTGAGGACTCCACAACCTTCTCTGAACACCCCCAGCTTTAATGCTCAGAGCCTCTGCTGGACATTCCCCTTGCAGGAGACAATTTTGGAGTTAGGAGAAATGGGGACATGAAGGGACATCTCAGCCCCTTCCCAAGAAATGATCATTTCTGGGGGAATCCACAGCCCAAGTGAGGAACTTCCTTTTGGGAATTGCCCCAGGAATTGTCTGTGCCTGAGATGTGCAAAGAAACCTCAAGCACTGGGCCCTCAACCTTCCACTAATCCTCTAAATCTGGATCCAAATCCAAGCCCAGATCCCACAGTGCAACCAGAACTCCTTTCCTTTGGCTCTGAACATGCAATTCCTCCTGTGTCTGGATGCAGAATCCAACACACCAGTGGTGCTGTCACTGCTTCCAGAAGGCTCAGAACCCTTCCCAGATCAAACATCACACCTGCTCTCATTTTTTGCCACGTTCCCACCACTGATCACGATGGATTTTCCAGGGAACCAGGATTTTCCCCCGTGGGAATGCTGACGAGCTCCCTGGTGTTACCCCACCGCTCACAGCCCAACGAGGGGCATTTTCTGACTTACTTATTCCCACTTTGCAGATCCCCACGAGATCATCAACCCACAGCTCGTGCCTCATTCCCCCACCCCCCAGTTTATCTTTTCCTCCCATGGGAGGGGAGTTTTCCCATGATTTTGTATAAATGAGTTTAGACCAGGAGTTAATCTCAGCAGATGCAGCAAGGCACGAGCAGAGCTTCAGGCAGGATTAAAGGATTTGGCAACGCCCGAAAATGAATAGCCAGGGGAGTATAAATTTAGATAAAGACAAGGTCAGTTGAAGGTCAAATGCATCACCACACACCTTACCCTCTGGGTAAGATATCTCTGCTGTGGAGAAATCTGCATTTGGCTGCCACAACCGCAGGATAAATGAGGCTTGAAGGGGGAGGCCAGGGATGCTCTCCCAGCAGGGATTGCCCAGGATCACCCCAATCCCTCAGGAATCATCTCCAGTGGGTGAGGAGGGAACTCACCCCAGTGAGAAAGCAGCAAAGCAAACACTGTTTGAGCCATTTTGGTCGGGGTGGGATTTTTTGCTTTTGACATGATCCCGAGCCCGGCTTAAATTTCAGAAGCAAAGTTCTCTCTTCTCCTTTCAAGGCTGGTGGCAGTGAAGCAAAACCCAAAACAAGGGATCAGCAACTTTTTAATGGTTTCTTTGGTCCTCCTGAGCAGAACTTTCAGTGTTCTCTTTGCCAAGTGACAAACCCATCTCAGTCCCAAAGTGGCCCCTGCTGAGGTTCTCTCCCTCTTGAGGGACTCCAAGGAATGGGACTGCTGGTCCCCTCACCCTGAGCTCCTGCTAAAGGAGCTGAACAGCTTGGCCACAAAACTCCTCCAAATTCTTTTAGTCACCCCAAAAAAATATCTGTGTGGGGTGATACTTGTAAATGGTCCACTCCTGAGTGTACTTTGGGAAACCAGAGGGACTTTGGGAAAGGGATGGAGGGACAAGACAAAGGGAATGGCCTCCCACTGGCAGAGGGCAGGGCTAGATGGGATTTTGGGAAGTGAGGGTGGTGACATTCTGGCACAGGTTGCCCAGAGAAGCTGTGGCTGCCCCATCCCTGGACGTGTCCAAGGCTGGATGTGGCTTGGAGAAATCTGGGAAGTATTTGAAGTAGAAAATCTTCCAACCCAACCCCGTTTGGATCCTCTGGAAGCCTCCCAGCCCCTGAAGCTCCTGTGATTAAAAAGCAGCCCTCTGGTTGCACCCACTGCTTGTGCCATTCCCAAAATCCAGGATTGCTCCGACCACCCACGGGCAGATGTGCCCCAAACATCTGTGCCACGTGCTTCAGCTGGCACTGATGGGGGAGACAAGGCATGAAGCAACAGCAGAGGGGAACAAAGGAGGCTGGCAGGCTGGGGATGTGGAGGTGGCTGCAATTTAGGGAACAATCCTACAAAGAAAGAAGTGACTCACAGCCAGAGAACAAGGCTGGAGGAAAAACATCTTCACAACCCCTTCACTTCACGCAGAGATGATGAGGAGGAGAAGGGCTGTTTTGCAGGGGACTGTGTGAGCTCAGGCAGGGGAGGAAATGCCATGGAAATCCATGGATAACCCACACCAGGAGTCAATCCCAAGGGACAGCCCTGCCAGGAGCACCGGGAGCCCTGTGGCCAGACCTGCCTGCAGCCTGCCTGCCCTGCCTGCAGCCTGCCTGCCCTGCCTGCAGCCTGCCAGACTTGTCTGCAGCCCACCCCACAGCCACCCCATCACCCCAGAGCACAGGGCCAGGCAGGACAGAGTGTCCTCCTGCCCAGTGAAGCAAGAGCAAGGCTTGAAAGAGTGAACTGAGTTAGTGAAGGTCCCTTGTTGTGCTAGAAAACTGCCAGATGTTTGTTCTGAAACCTGAGGGACAACTTGTCCTCTTCTATTTACTGGGTCAAAACCTCAGAAGACTGCTGGGAGTGCTGGAGGATAAACCCAGTGGTCATAAATCAGGGGAACAGGGACACTGGAATAAGGTGGGAAGGGCTGGAGACAAGGAGTTCTGTGAGTTTGACCAGCCAGGACACCCCACAAAGAAAGGTGGAGAGGTCACGGTGAGGAAGAGGAGGAAATGACCCTTGAAGAGGCTGAAAGAGGGGACAGACCACCCAAAACTGAGCCAGGAGAGGACCCTGGGAGGTTCTGCCCCAACCCCACCTCTATGAATATACTAATTAGATATCACAACTCATGAATATGCATGTTGAGATGTTGTCACCTTGAATGTCCCCTGGATCAATCCCCTGGTTTCTGGCTGACCCTTTGGAGCAGTTTGTGCCCTGGAACTGCCTCGTTCCCAACGTTGGCAACAAACCCCTTTGCTGCTCAAAGCCCAAAGTGTCTCTGGGCAGCTCCTTCATCTCCTGCTTTTTGGCCTCCCCAGCATGTACAACCCACAGCTGCTCTCAGGGCTCAGCCCTGCTGAGCCAAGCAGGGATTCCCCACCCCCAGGTTGGTGAAACAGGGGATTTTATTCTTTTATTCCCAATTCCTGCTCTCCTCCTAGAAAAACATGATGGATGAGGGTTTGAGAAAAGCCTGCTCCTTCTCCAGCACAAAGCAAGAACCTGAGAAAGAACATGAACAAAGTGTCCAAGCATTTGGTGTCAGGGCTCTGTCCTCTTATCTGCTCTCAGAATCACAATTAGCTGGCAAGACAGTTCTGCTGATTTATTTTGCTAATTGAAATGTCTGCACCAACAGATTGCTATCACTTCTCCAGTGTTCCCAAACAGGAACAGAACTGGGACAATAAAGGCTGCACAGCTTCATGAGAACCATCACAACATTCTTCCCCTGCATCAGGGACACTGAGCTGTGACTCGTCTCCAGCTCTGCTGCGGCAGCCCCAGAGATGAATGTCCTCTCCCTGAATTCTCTTCTCACTGCTGCTGTGGTCCAAGAGCTCCACCATCCCAGGAGATGCACTTTCCCTGCACACTCCCAGGTTATGGCCCTTAACACACAAGTTAAAACTCCTCTCCTTCCTGGTGCAAGGTCAGGATGGGCACTTCTGGGGGGCTGCTGGTGTTTCATGGCCATGAAAGGCTGGTGAGAACCATTCAGAGAAAAGACAAAGCCCTGCCAGTTCACAGGGAGAATGTCCCTGTGCAGAGGAGCTCCCTGGCTGTGTGAGGGGCTGTGTTTGATCTGCAATAACTGATCAAACTGATCAATCACTGCCTGTCACCAGAGGCCCAGCTGTAAAACCACCTCAGGCCCTGGCTCTGCTCTGCAGCAGCAGCATCACAGTGGGCTGTTCCCCCACCAGCAACCTCGTCAAACTCAACTCCACTGCCTGCACTGTGAGACACATCCAGGAGCTCCAAACCCAGAGCAGCCCCTGCACAGTGAGTGTGAGGCTCAGTGGTCCTGAGCTGATATCCTGGTTTCAGTAGCCAGGATCAGTCTGTCACTGTTGGGTGTGAGTTCTAAACCCTCTGTGGCATTTTTCTCATGACCTGCCCACCATGGCCCATTGGCAGCAGCTGCCCAGGGCACACCCCACCCCTCAGCCTACAAGCTGGGTGTTCAGGAACTTCTGTGAGATAAGGAAGTTCTCCTGCCTTCACACCCACCTGAGGGGTCATGTCTGCTCAGGGGCCAGCAGGGATGCCAAAAATATGCCAGGATTGACCTCCCAGAGTAAATCCCCCACTGGGAAACTCCCCACCCTGGGGGAGGGACTGGGCGTTCCCAGCTGAGCCCAAGCAGAGAGAAGTTGGGGTTTGGGGACTGGGATCTCTGGTGGGATCCAGAGGAGGAGCAGAGCCTCCCCAGGACTGGCACTGCCACAGGACTGCCACCAGCATTGTCACCAGCAGGTTTCTTGTTTTCTTTTTACTCTGCCCTCAGGGCCCACGTGGTGCTCAGCACAGGGGTTGGTGAGCTCCATCGTGCTCGTGCCCCCCTGGGCTGGGCTGCACAGCTGGTGTTTTTGTGGCACAAACCAATTTTCCTTCTGTCTCAGTGTATTTTGTGATCTTGCATTAAATTGTTCTTCTGCCTTGCAATCCCATTCTGAGTTGGATTCATTTCTCCTGCAGGTTTAACTCTAAACCAGCACAGCTGACCACTCTGGGACACATTTCTGATCCTTAAGGATACGAGATTATTCCCCCCACCCCGATTTTCTGCTAAGCCAGAACCTGGTGCTCCCTGTGTGAGCTGTTGAGCCCTGTGGTGGCAGGAGCCTGGCTGTGCCTGGACAGGCACCTCCATCCCTGTGGCTTTGTGCTGGGAGAGCACCACGGGCTGGCTCTGGTGGGGGAGCACGAGGCAGGGACAACCTGCAGCAGGGCTGCCTTGCCTTGGTGCCTGTGCCTCCAGACCCCAGTGGCTCTGCCCACACCCAGCCCCAGTCCCAGCCAGGCAGCTCACACTGAATAGGGGATTTATTACCAAGCAGTGTGGGCAGAGATCACAAAGGAGCTTCATTTGGCTTTAGTGATTCCCTTGGACGCCAAATGTGGCATGGTCTGATCACTCCAAGCAGTACTAAAGCATCTAATTAACATTTGGGGGTTGGAACTGATCTCCACGGTCCCCTCCAACCCACTGTTTGATAGTACAGCAAGGACAGCTTTAGGGCTTTCTAAGATGAGATCCAAAGGGCAGCAAAGCCACAACGGAGTTCAAACCCAGCAAGAGCTGTTTGAAGCCATGTCACTGTGTTAACTCTGGAGACAAACCTCATCTCAGAGCAGGTGCTGCATGTCCACCCTCTCTGATCCTACAAATGAGATGTTATCTCAACTCCCACGTCTGATCCAAAGCCAAAGGAAGCTCTGGCTGGTCAGACAGCAGTGGCACCATGTAACTGCCACAGCATCCAGCTGGGACTTGTGGTGTTTGGAGACCCACCTGGCACAGACAGCTCTGTCAGGAACATCTGAGGGACCTTGAGAAGACATTCTGTGCCAAAATACGCAAGTGTCTGGTCAATCCTGACCCTGTCCAGAGCAAACTTCAAGTTCCACCCACTCACAGGCAGCAGCTGCTGCAGGAAAATCTCCTGGACTGAGAGGAGCTGCAAGTGAGATCTGGCAGAATTCCCACCTCTCAACCTTCAGCAGCTTTGGGGTTTGCTCTGTTAATAGAGACCTTTTTGTCTTTCCCATTTCCAAAGGAGCAAACCCAAATTAAGGAATCAAAACCCTTTGGAAGGACAGTGCCATCTCACACACAAGTTTTGGGACTTCTTTTCCAGGCAAGTTTAGGACCTTTTGAAAACTCAGTGAGATTTAGAGAGACCAGCAATCCTGACAGCACCCAACAAACACAGATGAAAGCACAGCCTGGATGGGTGGCTTGTCCAAGCCAGTGGCACTGTTTTGTCAACTGGAGTTGTCTGAATGTTCTGCCTGAGCTGGTTTCAGCTCCTGGGAGGGATGGGATGATGTGAACAGCAGTGTCAGCTGCCTGGGAGGGCGAGCAGCACAGCTTCCACAAACATCAGGCCAGCTGTCCATCACAGCCCCCCTCCCCATGGGAGGCAGGGGGGACACTTCCCATGGAGACTCCAGGTGAGCTCCAGGGAGAAGCCAGCACAGGGACAACTCTGCTCAGCCCATCAATCTGAGCAGGCACAGCAGCTGCAGGAGCTGAATTTCCTGCCTTTATTTCAGTTTTCCCATCATTTCTGGTGCTTGTGCCTACCTGGAATCCGTGTTTTCCCCTCCACCACGAGGTCAGCTCCTTCGGGGGCATGTCAATGACAGACACGATGTCTCCCACCTGCAGGAGATGGACAGAGTCAACCACAGCCTGCAGTGAGCACAACCCCAGCAGCCTCAGCCTCCAGCCCTGCCAACCCCTCTGAGCTCCCCAGCCACTGCACATTTCTCCTCGGAAAGCCAAGCTGGGAGGTGGATTATCCAGCTGTTCCTGAGGAAAGGGGCCTTAGGAGCAGCAGGGGTGCAGAAGTGTTCTCCTCAGAGGGCAGGGATGGTGGCAGACACTTTGGAACTGACTTTCACCCCATGCCCTGCCCAGGTGGGTGTAGGCACTGCCACCTGCCTTCTGGTTTCCTCTCCCAGCAGGAAGTTCAGAGCTGCCTTTGGAGCTCCCCCCCCCCGTGCCCCAGATGTGCTGCCAGGCCAGATGTGCTGGGCTGGGTTGGGGTGTGGGCAGGGCACAGATGGGGTGGGAAGTGGTCAGGAAGACCAAGGAGGTTTTCTGCAGCTTTGCTCATTCCCATCAAGATGTAACCCTGCCCCAGCTCAGAAGGGAATCGCTGCAATCAGTGCCACGTCTGGCTCGGTTGGCACCCAGCTCTGGGGCTCTGCTGCAGAGGGTGAGGAGGGGCAGAACCTGCACAAACCCTGAAGGCAGGTGGAGCAAAAAAACAGGGGCCAGTAACACCCAACTCTGCCCAGATGTTTTACTGATGGATCTCAGGGTGCTTTGCAGAAAAGACAACACATCCCCAGCTTTCAGACAGGGATAACTGAGGCGCAGGGAAGGGAATTCCTCGAGGGAAGTGTGAACCAAGAGCAAAGCAAGTGCCCACTACGGAACTGCTGGCACCACCAGAGGGGAGACACTGGGTGTGCTCCTCAGTACTGGGCAGCAAATCCCACTCAGCCACCCTGCCCACTGAAAATGAAGAATATCCTAAACCTAACGGGATGATTTGGGGTTGGGGAACAGGACCCAGCACTAGGAAACAACTGATCCTGCTCCCTGCCTGAGGTTTCTCCCTGCACACACCCTGGAGGCCACACGTGCCTCACTTTCCCCTCTCACACACTACTCCTGGTAAGCATTCCAGCTCCAATCCAGCTCCATTCCAGCTGCATTCCAGCTGCATCCCAGGCTGCTGGCACACAGCAGGGTTTCCAAGCAGGCAGAGCCCTCTCAGTGGTGTCCTCAGCCTGGCTCCTGTGCTCCACGGGTTGCCGTGCCCACACGCCTCTTAATTAGTGCAGTTCCTTGGTCTGCACTAATAATTGCCTCGAGTTTGATCATGAGCAACCCCCTGGCAGCACCAGACCATCCCTGTCCTTCCTTCCTGTGCTGCACACCCCGAGTGTCATCACAACACTCCTCTGGGCTGTTTTCCTTTCCCTTTTTGCAGAGCTCTGCGAACCCTCCACTGACAGGGCCACTGCACGGAGCAGTCACAGCTCAACTGCTGCTTTTTGGGTAAAACAGACAAGTGCCAGAGAGCCAAAAACCTCCAGAGTCTGCTCTGCCACAGCCTGGATGAGGCTTGGAGCAGCCTGGCCCAGGAGGAGTCCCTGCCCACAGCAGAGGGTGCAATGAGATGGTTTTTAAGGTGCCTCCCAACCCAGATCACGTTGGGATTCTGCACGAAGCAGTTGTAGCCCATCACCTGCCCTTTGGGTGCCAGTGTGGGATGAAGCACATTAAACCCAGTGTAAGAGAGTTCTCAAGCACTTTGGGCCAGACTGGAATGATATATTCGATTTTGGGATACCCCTACAAATGTCATAGCTTCATTTTACACCGGTAGGCACAGCTAAAGCTTTGCAATTAACTTTAAGTTGCTGGACTGCTAAGCAAATGAATATAACCTCACGAATAATAGATGAATTAACCACTGATGTAGATAGCATTGGGCATACAATATTACAAAATAGAGCAGCTCTTGATTTTTTGCTTTTGGCACAAGGACACAGGTGTGAAGATTTTGAGGGAATGTGTTGTTTGAAGTTATCAGATCATTCAGTATCTATACATAACTCGCTAAGACCATTGAAAGATAATATGAAAAAATTAACTGTTACCACCTCTGCATTTGATGACTGGTTAAAAGGTTTAGGTTTAACAGGTTGGTTATTTGACTTAGTAAAACATAGAATTGTAATAGTGATAATTGTATTAGTGATTTTAATGATTGCACCACACGTACTACAATGCTTTTTAGGGATTGTGCGAAAGTCAGTTAAGAATGGCTTGCCTAAAATATGAGTGGGGGAATTGTAGAGGCTTAGTTGGCTAATAAAGGGTTTCACAGACATGCTGCAGGAGGCTCACAGGGAGTTTGGGAAACATCGGACTCAACTGGCTTGAGTTGCTGCAGCTGTGCATGATAACGGGAGGTTGTGATTAGAAAGGCAGGAGAGAAGGTGGAGTTTTCCCTTAAGAAAGCATCCAATAATATGTTTAGGTTGCAGAATAGGTATTAGCTCATTATATGCAACATAAGAATGTAACGTGTGAGTCAATAAAGCGATACTTGCTGATCACTCATATCGAGAGAACAAGTCTCCCTCGCTGCGACATGCCAGTCTGGCCCTTTACTTTTCATGGGAGCAGAAGCTCTTTAAAATGGTTTGAGACATGGACTTGCTGAGAGGAACAGGTTGTGTTGGGTGGGCAGTGAGAAACCAAACCTGTGCCCACCCACCCTCAGGGAGAGCCCCCCTGCACAGACACAGCTCAGGGGCTCTGCAGGGGCTGCTCCTCCAGGGACCAGCCCAGGGCACCTGGCAGGAGCTGCTGGAGCAAAAGGTGTTAATGCCTGGGGAAGGTGCATTTGAGAGATTTTACCAATTCCTGTGATAAAGATGCAAGAATGCAAGCAAGGAGCAGAAGAAGAAGCCTTTTTGTGCCATTCCTCAGTAGAAATGTAACTTTAGACAAAGAGGAATAAACTCTCCCTTTTGTTTTTGCTGCAGTCAGGGGGTCTCAGCCACAGCTCAGGCTTACCAGCCTCTTACCAAGACACTAAAACTGTGTCTGTGTGTCATGGGTTTCTGTAGATGAATTTTAGTAGAAGGTCAGGGGGCTTCCAGGATGGTTTCTGTTAGAAGCTGCTAGAAGTTTCTCCTGCCCTGTTGAGCTAATTAAAATCATAGTTACACCTCTGTGATAGATATTCAAGAACTGGGGTGTTTGCTCAGTTGAAAATTACAGCATTGAGAGAACAACACAGAGGGAGAGAGACCAAGGTCAGAAGAGCAGGAGGAGGAGAAGGAAGAACCCCACGCTGGAGCAGGGTGGGGGAGAAGGACTGAAAGGTATTTCCCCCCCCTCTCTCCCTCAAGCCCGTGGAGATCTTTTGGGGTTTGGAGATCCCTTGCAGCCCCTGGAGGAGCAGGTGGATGCAGAAGGAGCTGTTGCCCTGTGGGAGACCCAGGATGGAGCGAGATCCTGGCAGAGACTTGCAGCCATGGCTCCTGGAGAAGGAGCCCCACCTGGAGCAGGTTTTTCCCCCAGTAGAAGTGTTGCCCGGGGGGTGGACTCACGTTGGAGAGTCTATCAAGGACTGTCCCCCATGGGAGGGACCCCAGGGGAGCAGGGGAAGGACTCAGAGCTGTGGCCCCCCTGCAGCCCGTGGGCAGGACCGTGGGGGAGCAGGTTGTCCCCCTGCAGCCCACGGAGCCCATCGGGGGGCAGAGACCCGACTGCCCCCCATGGAGTGACCCCCAGGACAAGAGCAATGGCAGCAACAACACCCACCTGCAAACCCCCATTCCCTGCTCCCTGGAACTGCTGGAGGGAGGGAGGAGTGGGAGGAGAGGGGTGTTCTGGGGACTGATTTATTTCTTACTTTTTAGTTTTAGTGCATTTCGTTTTAGTTCTTATCTTATTAGTAATAAATTGAAGTATTTAGCAACTCTGAGTTTGTTTTGCCATTCTCTCTCAGCTGCTTTTTGCCTTTTCTCCATTTTTCCCTTTCCCTCTGGGAAAGGGGGTGGCCTGGAGGTTTGGGGTGGACACTGGGTGAAAACCACCACACTGTGCAAAAAGCCCTCGGCCACAGCCGAGCATCTGCCCGTGCCCAACCCACCCACCGCAGCTCCAACACTGAACTCAACCTTCCAAACTTTGCCTCACCAAACCTCCTGGGCATATTCCTCATGGGCACAAAACCCCAGAGACACACACCCCCCCAGAGACAAAGAGCCTGCACCGCTGTGGGTACACCAGGAGGGACAGAATGATGTTCTTTACCTCAAAGGACAGCTCGTCTGCTGCCTGGGCAATGTACCTCTTGATGACGTGGGCGGCAGCGATGGCAGGGACATTGATGGAGGACTCCTCGTGGACCAGCAGGTGGTTGCCCTTGTTGTCAATCTGAAACAGAGAGCCCAGGACAGGGGAGGCAGCTGAGGACAAGAGAGGAGGGTTTTCTTGCCTGGCAGAGGCTTCAAATTGATGCAGAGAGACAGCCCAGCCCGGGCAGCAGGGGCAGAGCCCTCGCTTGGGCACTGGGCGGGCTCGTGCCCGGGGGGAATGCCGGGTTTGTGCTGCCCTGGGCACACACAGCCCACCCTGGGCACACACAGCTCCCCCCGGGCACACACAGCTCCCTCTGGGCACACACAGCCCCATCCTGGCACACACAGCTTCCCCTGGGCACACACAGCTCCCTCTGGGCACACACAGCTCCATCCTGGCACACACAGCTCCCTCTGGGCACACACAGCTCCCCCTGGCACACACAGCCCCACCTGGCACACACAGCTCCCTCTGGGCACACACGGCTCCCCATGGGCACACACAGCCCCACCTGGCACACACA
>VXAU01004018.1:0-151061 GCA_013399695.1 Formicarius rufipectus
CCTTTTATGGGGTCCGGCTAGAATTTTCCAGAAGGGATGGAACTGGGGTGGAGTTGGGGTGGAGCATGGCAGGAACCTGCAAAACAAGGGGTTGGAATAACCATATAGGGGATATACTGTAATGCAGTAAAAACCAACCAATCACAGGGTAGGATTTGAGGCCATGAGGGAAGAAGGAATTTTCCAGCAACTGCAATAGAACATATAGGGAACTATACACTGACTGCAAAACCCTTAACAAAACCCAAAGTCCATTATAGTGAAGAATAGTCCAGTCCTCTTCACACACCTGTCGCCCTATTGATGAAGGTTCATTGTCAGACGTTGTCTCTCCAGTCTTGGTAGGTCCTTCCTCCTACATACAAGTATTAGAGTAATTAAGTTGGTTTGCACTTAAATAATGAGCTAAATGCCTCAGTTTTGTAGCTGTGATAAGAACAACTGTGGTACTTCTGATGGCACAGTAGTTTTCATTATTTCCTAGAATACTTTAAAAAACCTGCAACTTTTTAAAAGTAAAAATGGACCTTTTTATGCAGAGGACTCTGTTACTGCATTCCTGTAAGGAGCAAAAGAAGGTGGCAGCTCTATTGTGTATTTTTGCTGTCCTTAACCTGCAATATGATAAATGGGAATATTTCTGTCTGGGTTTTGGCCCCAGGCTAGGCTAATGTCCCTTAGGATCATCATTGCTTTCTCTCCCCCTCATCAGTAGGATATGACTAATCCCCACTCGGGACTGTTCCAGCTCTGTACTTCAAGCCATGCAAGACTGTGAGTTTTAAACAACATTGCTTGTAGCCTCCAGCAGGTCCACTGGCAAACCCTGCTCCTTTCCCATCCTCAGAGACCCCATCCACAGGCTGGTTGCCACATTTTCATGGAGAAGGAAGGAAGGAGAGGACAACTGAGGCAGTCAGGGTTTGTAGTGCTTTCCAATGGCACAAGTCAAGGAGGCATGTTTTAAGTCTAAACAGAAAAAGCTGGCCCATGGAAAATATAAATCTGAACAAAAATGGTTATCAAAAGGACTAAGAATAGCTAAGTGACTGACTAGTGGCTGGTTGCTACAGGTGATTAAAATAATTTCTGTGCAATGCAAAGCCCTCAGGCAAGAGCTGCTCCCCTGCCTTGTTCCCCTGTCTGCTTCTCCCCTTAGGTTAAAGCCTGGGCACTCAAAGAAGTGCATGAGCTGCACCAAGAATGGATGCCTTGGGCTTAGGAGGATTTTGGGAGAAGTTGGTCCTTTTCCTTAAACAGTTCTGAACATCAGCAGTGGGGAGAAAGCCTGAGAGAGTGCACAGTGATGGGCAACGCTGCTGGTGTTGGCCAAGAGTTGGCCTCAAGGGTGTCCTTGCAAGCAGAGAGGGGAAAGAAGGTCCACAATTCCCAAACCAACCAGAAGTTATGCTTTTCATTTTTTTGCATATTTCTTATTGGGTGAATTTCAGAGTTCCCTATGAGAAGACTAAATAAAAGTGCCTATGATGTATCATCACCTCAATCCAGAAGAGCAGACTGGTCACTCAGTGGACATCCTAAGTATTAGCAGGGAACAGTTCTGTGCTCCCTGGCCCTTTGGAGGGGGAGTTGTAGAAATGCTGCACAAGGTGGTGGTCATGCAGCTACTTGTAACGTTCATATATTAATATCAAAACAGGTGTAGCAAACCACGTTTAAAAAGAAAAGAGATCTATCATTTATTTGGCTTTCTTAAGAGGCCCAAAATGTACATTTGACAGCAAAGGAAGTTGCTTTGGTAAAGCAAAGATGATTTTGTCACGGACAGTCTGCCTTATTTTGCTGTGAGTTAAATTTTTTGAAAGACAGAGGGTATTAAATGCAGAAAATGGGTAATAAAAAGGAACTTAGTCATGCAGTAAGATGTGGTTTTAAAGTGCAAATTCCGTCCTAAAATAAACCTGCACTGATTCTTGTACCGTTCTCAACCTCACCAAAGGGTGAATTTGCTGACAGAGCTCATGAGCTTGTCTGAGGGATGACAGTGGATTTTTTCTTATTTTACATCTTGAAGATCAGAACTTCCCCAGTAAGTGAATAATTCTGCCAATTTTTCTTAAAGCTTCACAGTCAACTTAGGAATCCTGGAGTCTCTCTGTTGCAATTGGATCAGTATCATAGAATCTGAAGGGGAGGATGTTGTGAAAACTGCCCTACTGAAATTGTATCATACCTTGAGTGCAATAAAACAGCCCTGGTTTGGACTACACCATTACCCATGGAAAGCTGCAGAAAGCAATGGTGCAGATCAAACCCCATAAAGGTGATGAGATGAACAAACCTATGGACAAAGCCCAGTTCAGGAGTTATTCAGTCACTAACTTGGCCTGTTTGGCCAGAATACGTATTTTTCAATTGTCAAACTTAAATTGTCAGATTCAAACCTGCAGCGTGGGAGTGTGAAGAGAAATGATCTCTGGCTCTGAGAACCTCTTTTCTGCAAGTCCTGTCTTCCTGAGGTCCCGCTGCAGTGGATGGGAGAGGACTGTCCTGCTGCAGTGGCCACTCCGTACCCCGTACGCAAGCAACTCACTTTTTAAGGAATGAAGACCAACCCTTGCAGGGATTTGCTACCAGGGGTTCTTTTGGCAACAGCTGGTGAGTGCATCCCTGGAGTTTCATGTCTCAAAAGCCCCATGCCTCATGGCTTGGCCCCTGTGCAGTCAGAGCCCCAAGGCTGGCCGGCAGATCACAGTTTGCGCTGCCCAGGACGTGGAGGAACGAGCTGCAGAGAGCCCTGCGTGGGTGTTGAGCAGCCTGGAGTGCACAAAATGCTGGACACACAGCTCCAGGAGGCTGGAGTGTCCTCCTCATGTGGAGTGGCTCATTATATGGAAAAGACATTATTTTACTGGCTGGAAGTCAAAGAAGGGGCCTCTTCATACGCAGAGGAAACAACAAGCATTCCTGGAGAAGGACTGCAGGCTTATTTATGCTACCTGCAAAGACCAGCTGGTATTTCGAGGGGATTAATGGTGTGGTGTTTGTATGGATTGGTTCCAGCCTTCAGTTGCTATTCTACTTTTACGTGCAGTCATTCAGATTACAGTTCCTGTTTGGTTTTATTAGTTTATTCAGCCTCTTTTTCTGTTGACTGTAGAAATGAGTTGCAAAGTTCCTAAATTAAACTGGAATGTTTGATATAGGACTGTATTTCTAGGTGCTTGCCATTTTTTCCCCCTTTTCCACTTGGCTACTTCCCAGACAAATTCTTCATTAAATCATTAAAGTTGCCTTTTATTGATTATTTAAAGCTGTCCTCCCATCTGGATTAACAGGCATAGGAAAGGGATGTGAGTCTTCTCCTCCTCTCCTGCCTTTTCCTAACACACATGTCCTTTAGCAAGTGTCCAAAAGCACTGAAGCCTCCCAAACCAAATGCTCGGCTATTTCTTGCCTGGAAAACATTTTGTAAAGCCTCACTGAAGTCTCTGGACTTCAACAACCACTTATATCCAAAATAAATTAAAACAGCAGATAAGCTTTTTATCAATTAGAAAGTAAAACCAGTAGAGTCTGCTTCAAAGAAATTTAAGATGATTAACAAGAAATAGAACAAAACCAAAACCAGGCATTAAAATACAGCTGGAATCTTTGTAAAGGGAATAAAGAACACTTTTCAGTTGAAACCTCTATGCTGAGGAATGATTTACAGAATGAGGCCACATTTTTATTGGATTAGCACCACAAATCTAGAGAAGAGCAAGGACCAGAAGCTAGGAAAAAAAACAACAAATGTTTGGCCAGTTTGGAAACTGTCACCGGCAGCAAGGGACAAGTTAAGTAAGGCATCAAAAAACTCAGTGGAAAGAGACATTTGGATTTAAATTCCAGTTCTCCTGGATCAGACCAAGTACTGATAAGATTTTAGCTTCCCCCCCTGAAGAAAGAAGCGCTCCATGATCAGGCTGTCCATCCATCAGCCTGACAGCCCTACCTTCATAATTTGAACCTGCTGCCAACTTTGAGGAGGTTTGACAGAAGGGTCACGTCAAAATATGTGTGGCTGAGAGTCAGCCACATGTTTTGCTGCCTCTTCCTTAGCTGACAGATGGAGGTCTGGACAGGGAAAGGAAAAACAGGGATGGAAGGTGCACAGGACCTTACAGAGGACAGAGAGATGAATACACAAGGTCAAATCAAGCTGCTTTGTTTGTGGCCAATGTTGTGTGTCAAAAAAAGGCTGCAGCCATAAGGCAACATTTCCACAACACCCACCTTTCCCCTCAAAACCAGACTGTCCTGGGTCAAATGCATCTACTGACATCTAAAAGGCAAAAAAAAAAGCACTTTGTGGAATCCTTGTTGGTGGTTCACTTCAGCATCACTGTCATGAATAATGAGGATTTTAAAGAAACAAAAATGTTGGCAACAGAGCAACTCACAACTGGGATTTGGAGCTCATGTTAAAATCTGTGAAAGGAGGCCAAAGATTTTCTAAGGGTCTGAGGACTTCACATGGTTTCCTTGTAGTTTTATCCAACAGAAGAGGAAGCACCTGGTAATGTGGAAGACAAAAACCACTCTTCATAAGCTGCAGAGTTTTGTATGCCAAAAACTTGTGTTGAAAAAGACTTGCATTTGTTCCTGACTTTTTTTTTTTTTTTTGCATTTTTGAAAAATTTTCAGGCTTGTTGTTGGAAAAAAAAAAAAAAGAAAAAACCAATAATTTGAAAGTTAATTGAAGCACGGTTTTATTGGGAAAAAAAAAAAAACAAACAAAAAAAGCCATCAGAGGAGTTTCTGTGATTATAAGGCAGGCCAGGAAGGAGCCCTGAATTCCAGGGGAAGATGCTGTGTAAGGATATTAGGATGTGGTGGACCTGGAGTAAAATCCAGGGGTGAAAAGGTTAGTTTCCAGGTGTCCCTCTCCATGGCAGGGGCTTGGACAATCTTTATGGTCCCTTCCAACTCAAACCATTTTATGATTTTTTTTGGTGTCTGATTCTTGCCAGGCTAGTGCTCAAGTTCCTGTTGTTGTTCAACACACAATGTAGTCTGTGTGCAGGGTGGTGGCCACTGGCTGGAATGTGGTCACCACAAACATGAGTGCAGATGGTGCTGGTCTGAGGCAGTGATGATGGCAAGAAGAGCAGGAAGTGCTTTGGACTTATTTGGGAAAACCATATAATCATGGAGTGGTTTGGATTGGAAGGCTATTACAGCTCATCCAGTCCAGCCCCACTGCAGTGGGCAGGGACACTTTCACTATCCCAGGTTGCTTAAAGTCCAATGCAGCCTGGCCTTGGACACTGCCAAGGGATAGGGCAGCCACAGCTTCTCTGGGCAACTTGTGCCAGGGCCACATCACCCTCACAGCAAAGAACTTCCTCCTGATCACAATCTAAACCTGCCCACTGTCAATGTGAATCCATTCCTTCTTGCCATGTCACTCCAGGCCCTTGTGAATGTCTTCTCTCCATCTTTCTTGTCACCTCTGTTCAGATACCAGAAAGCTGCAATTAGGTGACCTTGAAGCCTTCTCTTTTCCAGGTTGAACAATCCCAATTCTCCCAGCCTTTCCCCACAGCACAGTTGCTCCATCCCTCTAAAGCACTTGGTGTTCTCCTCTGGACCTGCTCCAGCAGGTCCATGTTCCTGTGCTGGGGACCCCAGAGCTGGATGCAGCACTGCAAGTGGGGTCTCACCAGAGCAGAGGAGAGGGACAGGATCCCCTCCCTCCCCTGCTGCCCACACTGCTTTGGGTGCAGCCCAGGACATGGGTGGGTTCTGGGCTGTGAGGGCACATGGCTGGGTCATGTCCAGCCTCTTACCCAAAAGCATCCCTGAATCCTTGAATCATTTTGGCTCATGCTCTTCAGGAGGCAGACTAGTGGGTATTCCTGCAGCATTTCTCTAGCTATACACATGTAGAACAGTGACCTCTCTAACAAGGAGGGGTGAGATCAAGAGTGAAGAAAATATGACAGCCAAGAAGGAGAACTGATAAATCCTAGAAGAAGCTTGAAAGGGAAAGGATGAGTTCAAAGTCATCTTACAAAGTGGAAGCAGGAGTTTTTTTGAATGAAATGTAAATGGACATGAGGAATATTTTAAAATGGAAGTAGTTTGACAAAATTCAGTTGATGTGCAGGAAGTATTATGACATTATTGAAATAGGTTGACTATATGTTCTCTGGTAAAAATAAACACATCCTGAGACCCAAGTATATGCAAAGGCCTACTTAGGAGTATTAGTGTGGACTTATGCTCCTAGTTAAAGTGCCATCTCTATGCTCATTTTCAAAAGAGATGACATTGTCTTGATCTTATAAAGACTTTAGACTTTCAACTCTAAAAGGCTGAGCTTTGCAAATGAAAACCCGAAGTGTCAACTACGAGAAATGTACTCTACGATATATGTAAATCCGTAAGGACACCTGGACTCGTTTCATGCTCCTACAATGAAGGGGAGCGGGGCGTGGAGGCGTTATACCCTCTGCACTGACACAGACCCACACTGATACGATCTATACATACACTGCCCTCAGGCGCCCCATAACCAACCCGGAGGCCGCTTTTCCACCGTGCTGAGCCGACACACCGCTCCATGCGCGGGACCGGAGCCGGGACCAGGACCGCTCCCGCCGCCCGTGAGGCGCTGCCCCGCCCATCCCATCCCACCCCACCCCACCCCATCCCACCCCAACTTGACCCCAAGTCACTGACACTGATCCACCCCAATNGGCGGGGTCGGGGGTGGAGGGGACACGGGGGGCGACACCCGCGCGTGTTCCTGTTCCCCTCAGCGCCCAGAGGCACCCCCGCGGTGCCGTGGGGTGCTGTGGGAGAGGCCGGATCGCGGGTGTGGGGCTGTGGAGGGGCGGCAGGGCCGGCCGGGGAGCGGCGCTGAGGGGCCCTGCGGGAGCTGGAGGGGCACAGAGGGGGCCCGGCGTGGTTCTGCAAAGCAGGGGCGGCAGGTTTGTGGGTGTGAGAGGAGTGGAAGGAATTCTGAGGTGGAAAGGGGTTGAGGGAATTGAGGTGGTGTGCCGGGAGTCACTGAGGTTGGCCGGTGAGAATCCGTGCATCTTCAGTCCCACCGTATCCGGAGGCTCAAACCTCTTTTGCACTAGTCCTATCTGAAGTTATTTCTTAAACTCAGTATCTAACTCGGGTTTTCATCCTGCAGTCATGGTGTTAGTAAGTCTTTCAGTGACATCTCCATGTCCATTTCAAACCCATCGTTATCACTTTCCTGGTCACCGCGCTGTTCCTCCCATTTTTGCTCCATTACGAATTTCTTGCTTGCTCCTCCCGTCACCTCCCTGAAGTCTGTGCCGTGCCCGTGTTGCTTCAGTGACTTTCTGGGAGATGTAACAAGATGTAGCCCGGAGGAGTTTGTGGGAAACAGTTTCAGTGATTGCTGCAGCTTCATTCGCTATTTTTCGGAAAAAGGAAGTAACTGCAGTGATTAGTACTTTAGATTTAGCACTGAAGTTTTTACAGGAGACCATTACATCTGGACATAGTCCATAAATGCTTTTTCCTCTCTAGAGTCCATATATCATAGTGGTCATCCATTTTGTATCAATATTTAAATGTGTGAAGATACCTATGTATGTTTAGTGTTTAAGAAAAAGCGAGGGTAAATAAATGACTTCCTCCAAAGCTGTGCTAATTCTTGCTATTGAAAGATAGTTGTGGTAAACCAGCCAGTTTGTTCTGTGCCAGGGCTGAGTCTTGCTAAACATCCTCTGCATAGTTTTGGTTGTTCCAGTGGAGTGCTGTTTAATTACTGGAGGAAGCTGCATAACATTTGCTAACTCAGTGGTTTATGTCTTATGTATTAAACATCTAATTTTTTCCACTTCCTTTCACTTTCCAGGGTTCTTGGGTTACAAAGTACTTTTCAAGGTGATGCACACCATACTGAATATCAAGTTATGGAATCATAGAGTTGTTTGGGTAGGAAGGGACCTTGAAGTTCATCTAGTTGTTAATATGTAACATATTTTAGTATGTTTTTGGAGTCTTAAATATGAATACATTAACAATGCATGCATTTTTCACTCCCTCAATTAATTCAACACATCCGATGTCCCTGTTTTTTTTTTTTTACCTGCTGAACTAGACAAATGGGTTTGTGTCAGGATTAACATGTACTAGGCTGTGGGCTAGAGGAGCAGCAAATACAGTGAGTTGGTTTGGTGACTCATGATAAATACATTTAACTGTTTTGTTTGGTGTACTGGGAAATACTGACCATGTTTCAGTTAGGTTTTTGTAAACACTGCATTCTGTAAACATCCTAAGGATAAAGATCAGAAGCATGTAGAGTTAATAAATTATTTGAGCTTGATTTAAGTATGTTGTTGTTTTCTGGTAATCATGAAATTCTGCTTACCTGGGCAAACATTATTTCACTGTTTTAGGCTTGTTTGGCTTTGGTTTAGAAATACTTTGCTGTTAAAAAAAGTGTTAACTTTTTTTCCTTTCCTGCTACAAATTAGTGGGGAATGATAAGGAGATGGGATGAGAAAGTCCAGGAGGAGTTCATTACAGGATCTTAAACAGCTGTTCCCTGCAAAAGAGAGGAAAGGGTATGGCATTTTATAGGGTTTCTCATATGCTAGTTAGACATGATGGGAGGAGAAATATTTTGTATCGCTGAATAAAAGGACACTATGGAAAGCAAAACTTATATTAGCAGTTCCTTCAGGTGTTTGGAAAGATTATTAGGTTCAAGTTATAGTGAAAAGGTTGGTTTGAGCTTGAAACTTTGTTTATTTTAAGTTTCATTAATGTAGTTACCTAGGGAAGAGGGCAGAACTTCTTTTCAGAGCCACGCTCTTATGTTTCAAACCTTTCTTCCCGAAGTTCTTCCTGAGGTTATTTGTATGTAATTCATCTCTTGAAAGCAGTATCTAACAAATGCATGTGATTTGTTTTTAGGATGATTCCCCTCCAGAGTTTATTTCTGAATGGAAGTGTGCTCCTTTCTGCTAGAAGATGGTGATCCTAACGTATGATCATGGAGAAGGGGCTAAGTTCAGTAGAAGTGTTACCTTCCAAATCATCTCAGGTTACAGCTGTAAAAGTGGTGGTCAAAGAGCCCGAAGCAAAGCAAACCCAAAGAGGGAAACGAGTGGGATTTGTGCTTGTGCATGCAGGTAAGATGTGCAAGCAGAACAGTTGGGATGGAAACAGTGCATACTCAGATATCAAACTAGATACCAACAGAAATTTTATAGTGTCTTTGGACTCCTGATGTGTTAGTGAAGTGATGTGAACTTTGTGTGTGAGTCTGGGAGTGGAGAGTTGGATTGGGAGTTGCATTGGAAGCTTAATAAAAATGTAGCTGTTTGGGCGTTCTGGATAGTATTTTTTTTTCTCCTTCACAATAAAGCTCCCTAAATTTAAATGGTTATAAACCATCAAATTCTGCAGTTATCTGCTACGCTTGTGAAACCTACAAAGTGGAAGGGGTCTTTCAGTGTGTTTCTTTACCCTACAGAACGATCAAACTTAGCTTATCAGTGAATCGCTTGTTTCTTGTCTGTCTTGTCTCTGAGGCCAGTCTGCCTAAGATTTCTGAACTCTCTTTAGGCTGTTTGTTGCAGAACTTCACTTCTTTTACCCTTTAAAAATTTTTCTTCCAAGACCAGTTTTTGGTCTTGCTAATATTTGAGTTATTGTTTTCATGTGTAATGCAGTGATCCTCTACTCATATATGATGCAATAATGATGTCTTAGGGTATCTTGCTCATAATTGCTTTTCTAATATATTGTTTCTAACATGCTATTAATCATGAAAATATTAGTGATGCTTATATCTGGCTGGGTATTTGTTTATACCATAAGTATGATAACATGAGGTGAAACTAAACAAAGTGGCCTGGTGTTGCCTAAAACATTTGAAAAACCAACATGCTATTTGCTTTATAAAGTCATTAAAGTTAAAAAAAAACCCCAAACAAATCCAAAACCTCAGATAATTTATTCTGTGATGGTATTTGATGACCCTGCTATTCTGTTTTTAGGTTGGTCAGAATTGTTTGATACTTGGTCCTAGTAGTGCTAAAACTTGCTTTATTAAAGTTTTTCAAAACTGATATATCTAATGTTGGGAAAAGTGAAGTTGAGATGCATGTTTTTAAGGGCAAAATTCAGGAAAGTAGAAGCAGAATTTAAATATCACTTAGGCAGGTAAGTTTTTTTGTTTGTTTTGGTTGGTTGGGTTTTTTGTTTGTTTGTTTTGTTTTTCTGTTGCTCCATTTAGTCAAATAGTGGGCACAGATAAGTTTTTCAGGTATGGAATTAAGGACAGTGGCTACAAAATAGGGCAGAATGGTTTGATGCAATGGGATAGACATAAAGACTGGAAATTAGATGAAGAATTTGTATGGTCTCTATTTCAAGCAGCTCTCCTGGTTCTAAAGCAGGAGCAACAAGCTCCACAAATGTAGCATAGACATGAGAAGATGAGTAGGATGGTGAATGCAAACTTGCACATCAGTGGTGAAAGGCAAATCAGTGTGACTTACACCCAAGACTTTTGCCCAATAATGGCCAGTAAATTAAAAAGCTGTGCTGAAAATCCCCCCCAAGAATGAGTGAAACTTCAGTGTGTTCCTAGGAAGAGATTGTTTGATGCTGAGATTTACACCTGTGTGCTTCTGGATATATCCTGTGTTTTACTGAGGCTGCTTGAATCAGTGCATCAAGTTGTCAGTCACTGGTGAAAAAGAAAATTCCACTGTAAGCCACAGTCAGGAAGGCTGTATCTGCCTGTGTCTGAAATCTCCAGGTGAACTAGAAGCTGTGGTTTGACAGGCAGAGTAACATGTTTTCCTCTTCCGTTAACTGTAGGTGCAGGTTATCATTCCGAATCCAAAGCTAAAGAGTACAAGCATGTGTGCAAAAGAGCCTGTCAGAAGGTATGTGCTACAGCTCCCTGCCCTGCCCCTGGGCCTCTGCTGGTTTTGGAGCTAAATATCACGTCTGTGTTTTGGTTTCATCCATCTCCACTCTCCTCGGAATTTATTTAAACTCTAGCATCCAGGTTGCTCCATAAATTCAGGAGTTCCTAGAATTATTTTCTTCTTGATAGCTCTTAGACATATTAATGGGAAGGGATGTAGAAATGGGAAAAACAAAACAAAAAATCCAAACATCAGGCAAAATGGCAAGACTTTGATTTCCACTGAAATCTCTTTCAAGAATTCAGCTTTGGAACTGGCAAAGTCCTGTGTACTAAGTGTTGAATGAGTAGCTGGAAGACCTCTCTCCAACATTTTTAATGTCTTTTGCCTTCTCCAGGGAGAGGGAGCTTGGCAGGCTTTTTAGGCATGTCTCAGAACTGGCCTCTGATAATTATCACTTTGTATTACAGTTCTGTTGCTCAATCCTAATACCAATCTAATTTTATAATGGGAAACCTCACAAATCATCCACACTTAGCACTGGCTTCATTAAAGTTGTGCATTAGCCTCGGTGAAAGTAATTTCCCAGCTAATTATGTGAGGAAAATATGGCTATTTGCTGGTGAATTCAAGTGTAATTTGAGATTCTGTGTGGCTCCTTATGCTGAGTAGCCAACATAAATAACTTCTGTGAAGACCAAACAGTTGCAGGTTTGTCTTGCAGCTGAAGATGCAGCCACAGTTGTTTCCTGGGCTTCCCTGAGAGAGCTTGACTGTCAGGTCTTGTTGAGCCTGGCTCTGATAAATACTGTGAGGTTCTAGAAGGTCATTGTTGTGTATGTATGTAACTTGAAGATAATGTTGTCTTATTTGATTTGTTTGTGAGGTTTGGCTTTTAAAAGAGCTTGCAAATTCTGTTCACTTTGACTATAATTGTAATAAATGGTGCTAGGAATTTTCGTTGAATTTTGGAAGGAAAATAAACTTGTTGAATGAAATATCAAGTGTTTAAGAACTTACATATAATATAAAAAGTTATTTTGATATAAATTTGGCCATGCAGGTATCTGCTGCTAAATGCAGTGTCTCAGTGTCAGAGGAATAAAATCCCACCTTCAGATCAGCGCTTGCATGATTCATACTGACTTATTTCCAGTGCCTCTTGTTTTTGTGCCTTCCTATATTTTAAACAAATTTGGTGAAGATTTGGTTTTGTATGGGACAAGGAAAATGGAGGGTTCAGTGACAGAGTATTAGAATTTCCTAATCATCGACTGAAAATTCTGTTTTACAGGCAATTGAGAAGCTACAGGCTGGTGCTCTTGCCACAGATGCAGTGACTGCAGCACTTATAGAATTAGAGGTATGAATTTCTGGCTCGTAGTAAATATGTCTCTTGGGTACATTGCCACATTTTTCTGTAGGAAGGTGTTAAGTGGGAAACTTACTGAGATTTCCATTTTTGTGCTGCACTAATTTCATCTTTTGCTTTTCCATTGTATTTTGGTGTAAATGTATTTAAATTCTTTCCAAAACAGCAAACTGAATAAAAGTTGCCCTAGTTGGTGCAATTTGGTTGTCATCTTAGATAGTCTTCACCCTTCAAGAATAAATGCAGTAGTCAAAGACTTCCTGAACACATTGCAGGATACTTTGTCTGACTTTCTGAGCTACAGATGGACAGTTCTGACTCTGCTTCTTAGAGAGGGAAAAAAAAAATCATGCTAGTGGTTCTGATTTCTATGACTAAATATGTGCAGAGGACTAGGACAAGCTTTTATTTCAGGATGGCACTTGTTAATTAAGACAGTCTTGATGAGCAGCTGTTTGTGTGGTTTTTAGAAAAGTGTCTTTTTGGAGTGGTGAGATTTTTATAACATCTGACTTCAGTGAAGGTCACTATGAAGGGGGAAGGGAGTAAAGCTCAACATTTCTGGGATATAAATGAGGCACTTTGATTATTGTCACATCACGTACTTGAAGAAGCTTGACCCAACAGTTATGTGTCTGTTTGCAGCTGTGCCTGGGGTAAATATTTTATCTCTTTTGTTATCCCCAGGAGACTTTTCTTTTACTTTAGTGTATTTAACTACTCTAACATCTGTGGAAGATGTAATGGCTTTAGGATGAAATTAAAACCTTTTTATGAAATTACTGCTATTGGAAACCTTTTTTCCTTATCTGTCTTGCTACTATTGTTGTGATGCCTGCCATCATTCCACTTTCTGGTTTTTTAATTGGCTTTGGTAGTATTTTTATGTGTACTGTTGCACAAGCCCTATTTTTTTCTGTTTTTAAGGTTAAATCTTGTTCAGATTGTAATTGTTTGCTTTCACTAAGGGATTTATATAATGTTAATTAGGGCTTGGTCTGTCTGTTACTGGAATAGGCTGTATTGGGTTTGGGATTTGGACCTTTTAGATTAAGGTATGTAGCTATGCAATTATATTGAGGAAAAATCCAATTTATACTCAAAAGAGAACAGTGAGTGACTTGCAGTGACAGTCTTTGCATCTGATGTGGGAACCCCCAAAATACTAAAGAGTGTCAACTTCCAAAATACGGAAGGGTTTGTATCTACTCACTTCATTCTGAACATCACCTCCAGACATCTCTGTCACTTCTGGAGCTGCATCTTCTGGCTTAGTTCTGATGGTTTTTCTGTTGCTTTATGGAAAACAGAAACTGCACGTGGCAAGTCAGCAAAGCAAACAGAATCGATTTTCTCATCAATTACAGCATTTTATTGGTAAACATAGAGGTTTATTTTGACAGTCTCTCCAATGAACTATCCCCCTCTTTTGTTTCCACTTTAGCGGTTTAAGTTGGCAAATACGTAACAAAAATCTGCGTGAAACAATGTTTGTTTACTTGTGTCCTGTAACACAAATTGATACAGAATAACAAGAGTTTGCATAACATGTGATAGCAGATTCCACTGTAAAGTACTGTGTGTAACTTGGTGATTTGGTTTCTGTAGAACATGCTACTCTGAGTTTATCTGAAATACTTAGTCACTTTTGCAGTTCTCCCAGACTTTTACTGCTGTACTCCAAAAATGTGTAGTCTTTGCAAGGCACACGTATCTTTTTTTGTGCCAGTCTCCCCAAAAGATGTATTTCTGTGCTCGGTTCCGCTCAATTACACAACCCCTATTAGACAGAATTGCAGCTCATCCAAGAGGCATCACTTCAAAGACTTGTGGAGGCTCAAGATCTGCTCTTGATCTTTTATGAGCAAGCTGACAGTTTGCTTGTGGTATGCTGTCTGTGCTTTGTTTTATTTTTCAGGCTCTGAGTGGAGAAGGAACAGCCTCTCTTTGCTGGACTGTGTGAATCTCAAGTGAAATGGTGTTCTGTGATTAAGATAATATTGCTAATAGTGAACTGGGGCAAAGGTGCTTTTCTTTTGCAAAGTAGCAAGACTCACCCCAGAATATTGTTAAAATAAATGTATTAAATTCAAAAGCATAAGTATTTGATGAGTTGATGAAAGGCTGTTATGCTTTTCAGTTTATGAACACTGTCATTGCAGAGAAACAAATGAGTATTTTACCTTTTTCTGGTAATAAAATGGGTTTGGGCAAGGTGCTTCTTGGGACTTCGCACTCCCACTGGCTGCTTCTGCAGAGATGTTATTGCAGTACCATTAATTTTAGCACTCTTGCTACCAGCCACTGTATGAAGCCTGAGTTCCTCTTGAAACACAAAGGGATTATTTGAGCAGCTTTTTTGTTGAGTGGGGGGAGAGGGTCCCTCCCCACACACCCCACTTTAAATGTGCTGTTGTCAGGAAAACCACGTGCTGATTTGCATGTATGTCTGGCAGTGAGAAAAATGTCCCATTTCAAGCTCTTCTTTGGCTGCTGAGCACTTGAGAAGGTGCTGATCACACTGGAGACAGGAAGATAAGCTGGTTGTAAAGATGGGTGAAGATTTCACGTGGTTTCTAAATTTAGTCTAATCCTTTATTCATATGTGTGTGAATGTAATCTATATTGGAAATTACTATGATTGGGGAAGAGAATGTCACATTTGGGGTTTCAATCTCCTTGCTACTGAAATGGCTCTGTTTATTTTGCATGTTTTAGTTGTGGATAAATGCAAATTATATTTTGTACCTGTTTTTATACTCAAGCAGTGGGTTTGTGTGACTGTCAGCAAGATTTTGCAGTGAAAGGACTTGTTTCTTGATTGTTTTCTTTGTTTGTTTGGTTGGTCTTTTTTCTGTTGATTTATTATTTTTATAGCAATTAAGATTTTTGAGTACACAGTCTTAGTTCCAAGGACTTCTCTTTAAAGAAGCAGCAGCTTTGTTGCATTAAAGGCAGCCTGGAAAGATGAACTTTTAATGGGTAATGAACTGGAAGTTGTTACTTGGAGTTAAAAGCAGTACTGTGATGTTTTGCAGCAGAGTAGTCTGAGACAAAAGTGATACTTAGAAACACTTTAGCTGATGTAGTTGACTCATCTTTATAGACTGTTGATTGTTGTCACTGAATTCCCACGGGAAAATAAATTCAAAAATTCTACTTTGTGAAAAGACATGCCTGTAGACATTGAAATAGTTTTTAAAGTTGCAAATAAACCATGGCCCAAACTGTATCACGGATGGATGGAATGTTCTTTAATGTCTGTTGAGAACAGAGCATTTTAACTATTTGCCGAGATGCAAGTGTCAGGGTTGAGTAACTCCTTCAAGCACTCCAGCCTGGACCACACGTAGAAAATTCAGGATGCCTGTGCTTGCTGCCAGAAGATTTAAAAATGAATCTGGAAATAAAAAGGATTCTAAAAGCAAAAATTAAATCCTCAGTAGCTTGAGACTTTTTGCAAGATAGGTAACTCAGGAAAATGGAACTCTGTGTCACATCTTAAAGTTCTTTGTTCCCGCCTTTGCCACAGGTTTACAGGGTAAGTTGGAGATACTTCAGTGCTGGAGCAATCACTGGATAGTCCAGTATTTTGTCATTGAAGGCTTCTGTTTTGTTCAGACGCTTTGAGTAGCCACTTGTTTTCTCTCTCTCCCTGCTTTTCTGTGGTGGCAGGGCGTGCTGTTAACATGCAAAGCTCATGCTCGCTTTGCTTGCTTGTCTCTTTCAACCCTTTTTCAATGAAAAGGCCTATCACTGCTTGTAGTTTTAAATGAAAGTGTATTCCTTGAAGGTACTTTTTGTGCTAAACCTTTTTCTCCTTTTTGGACACATGCTTTGATTAGTTCTTCCCAATTGTATGGTGGTCAGTCCTTGCAGTGCTGTATTTTTCTGAGCAAGGGGATGAAGCTTCATTTAGCTCAGTTTGTTTCTTCCCCCTTTGAAGGCATTCATGCTTCTCTTTAATGTTTCTGCATTCCTTGAGAGGTTTGAATTTTCATTTCAAAATACACCTTAATTTTCTCAAGCTGTATTCCTCCATTTGTCTATCCGAGTATTGAAATCTTTTGGTCAGACTTTGCAGAGATTCACCCTTTCAAAAAGATTGTATTTGTGGGGTGTGTTTCATGTCCTTGCCTATTCATAGCAGTAGGTGTGAATTTGTTTCCATTTTTTGTAAAGGTTTTTTCCTACCTCCTTTCGAAGGCTTTTGCCTCACCTCAGTGACACTTGGGTAGATATCAAAATTCCATGTGTTCACACCCAGTTCCTGCACTTTTAAAGTTGTTTTCAGATCATCCCTCTGATGCGTGAAGTTGTACCATCTTCCCCTTGGTAATTCTGGGTCTCTCTTAATTGAGTGCAGTCTGATTGAGAAGCTAAGTGAAAGTCCACAGAAATTTTGAATTTAGTCTTTATTTCTTTTTACTGGAGAAGTTATTCATGTTGTGACTCCTTGTATTGGTATGATTCCTTCTGAGTCCTGAGGAGAGTTAGGCCACCAAAGAGACATCTGCAATTTGGTGTAGAGTGGTTATTTATCAAAAATTCTGTAGTGTTCTGGTAAATATTCTGTAGGGAGAAACATGTCTTGAGATTCTCTGAGTAAATGATCTCTTGGTGCATCCTTGATGTTGTGCCAGTGAAGGTACTATGCCAAAGCATGGACACTTGCAGATCTTTAGATGTAAAGTGAACTGGGACCATTCCATATCCTGCATTTTTTCCCCTACTCTTTTGATTATTAGCTTTATCAGGTGGTTGAGGGCTTTGTGTCTTGACTGCAGAATTCTGGACTTCTCCTCTGATGGGTCCATGTTCCCCTTACTTGTCCATGACATCTCTAAAGATAACAGCTGTCTCTGCCTTGTGGCACTGACGAATCTGTGGAGCACAAAACTCTTCTCCTTGCTGATGTTTTTGAGTATAAGACACTGAGTTGAATGTCTTTGGAGCAGAACATAAGAGTTTTGGCTCCAGGCTCACAGATCTTTGCACTCTGATTACCCTGGGGCAAAGAACTTGGCCAAGCATTGTTCATCCTAAGCATTCCTGTTTTTACTGTGTCCTCCAAGTACCTTTCACTGCTCACTTTCAATTCCTTCCACCATTTCTCTGCTCCTGACTGCATTTGCTTCGTAGTTGTAGAGCCTGGGGAGTAATGAAGTCACTTAAGCCAGTGGGTTCTCTGAGTTTTCTGCCTTTTCAAGGCCATCATCTCCTTTTAAACATTCCCTTCCCCTCTAAGCAAAGTTATTCCTGCACACTAAACTCCAAATGTTTCATTACCCTAAAATCTTTTCAAATATGCTCAGCTGCTCAAAATGAACAACAAAATGAATATATGCAGTGAATTGGAAGAACTGTTGTGGATGAAAATAGGATGGGATAAAATCTTGTGCTGCTTCAGAAGGAAAAAGAAAAGGAGTTTTGTGATTATGTATTAATCATATGTATTCATGATTCTTCTGAAAGGTAGCATTCTGGTCACTCAAACACTAAGAACTTGTTAAATGTCTCTGTAAATTAGAATCAACATCTTGCAAAACAGATTATCAATTTACTCACTACTTGCTCATTTGAAAGTTAACAAAGGCTAACTGACATCAGATTTATTTTTCATTTCTTTGTGCTCATCTCCCTTTTGTTTCTTTGAATTCATTGCAAATTAGGATGTACAAAACCAAACCAGTTCACACTTAAGACAGAACTTTGAGCTGTTTGCAGTAATTTGTTCCCTGATTCAGCTTTTATTGCACACCCTGCAGAACTGTGGCCATCTTATTTCACTGCCATGTCCATGTGTGATCTAGACAGCCCTTTTTCTTTGTCACATCAGGTTTTTTCACTGGTGTAATTTAAACCTGTGAAAACTGAAAGCCTGCAGCATCTCTCTGAAACTGGAGTTTGGCTGTCACCTTTCTTTGTCCCATGTTCCTCTTGTGTCTGGATCTGGAAAGGGGATTCTATTGAGCTGGCAGGGAGACTCCTGAAGAGTTCTGCTTGGAAATTTTGTGGTTTTAAAGTCATGGGGATGCTCTGATGAAACTGATGGGTGAAAATGGGGAGTAATTCTGGCATGCAGAACTTACTGTTTGAGAACTTTGGGTTTCTTAAAAGCCACAGAATGTGCTAATTAGAGAGGAGCTAAGTTTATGATGCTGTTAAACTGTTTCTTACTTGCCATGAAATCCATCTTGGTTTTTAGTCCAGAAAACTTCCAGACTACAGCAGTGACTGTCCTTATGCTAATGGTCAAATAGAAATTTGGCAGGGTGAATTGTTAGTGATACCAGTTGTTCATTTGTGCTTGCAGAGCTGCTGTCATAGATTTAGAATATTCAGGAAAAGTAATGTTCTGTTTTGCAGCAGGGCCATATTGAGAGGTTCAGAGGTAAACTCTGGTCTGTGTAGTGATTGTTGGATGTTCCTTAAATGTTACTTGATGGATTAGGGTCCAAGTGAAGTGTGTATTTGGAGGGAGAGAGAGGTTTTCACTCGTGTTTTAAGGCTTTTACTTGAATAGAAATGATCATAAATTACTGAATGATTGGTTTTTATGTTAGTGTATTGTTACACTTGAGATACCTCTCACCCTCTGTAGGGTGTGATATATCCACTGTAGTAATTCCAAGTGCTCTGTCAAATTGCTTTGTTTTTGTTATGGAAGATCAAACTGCTTAAATAGGAAAATGCCCTGCACCCATATCAGTGTTGTGAGATCAGTTCACACAGAGGCTTTGATCTGTCTAGCCTGTTATGAATGTGGCCTTACAGTGTTTTGTTCTTATTTTTAGGATTCTCCGTTTACAAATGCAGGATTGGGATCTAACCTAAACCTTCTGGGTGAGATAGAATGTGATGCCAGTATAATGGATGGAAAGTCATTAAATTTTGGAGCAGTTGGAGCACTGAGTGGTATGTTCACTATGTATTATAAAATTAACTACTGATTTAAGTGGAAAGATCAGCTTTGTTGGTTTTTTTGTTAGTATTTTGGAGTAAATTCTGCCCTGTTTAAATCAGTTCTGCCCCTTTTTTACAGGAAGAGCCATTCCTGCTCCCTGAAATGTTGGTTTGTATTAATTTGCTTTGTGTAAGGTGTTGTCTTATCAGCTCACTGACAATCCTTTGATGCAGAGCAGTGATGGGATACCACACAGTATTCACAATGGGGCTGAATGTGTTCTGATGAATTTGCAGAATGATAACTTCATAATAAAATTCAATTGTTCCAAATTATTACAAGCATTTCAATTAGGCTTTGTATTTGTTTCTGTTCTGTCTCCTCAAAGAACTTACTGCTATATAATTCAGTCATTTATTTGCATATGGGATTTATTTAATCTGAGAACTAATGTTTTTCTCCTTTTTTTGGTATAGTTTTAGCTTTCTGTACAAAACAAATATACATATACAGTCCCAAACAGGGGTCGTTGAGGTTTTGTTGTACGTACATGAACAGTCTTAGCTGTTACTTTGGAATAGCTTTTCTGACAAGATTTCAAGCTTTGTTCTTTATCCTAGAATAGTTCTAAACTGTGGTAATAGCTTCCTCATGTAGATATAAATCTAAAATAAATAGTAAAATTAAGTGTTTCAAGGCCTGTTTGTTAAAAATGTATCCTTCCAACCATGGGGAAGGAGGAAATGAGAGAGCAAGAGAAAGCTAAGCCTGAATCCTATAATCCCTCTTCTGGCCTGATAGGTCCAAATGAAAACTCTTTCCATCTTGAAAAATTAATGCTCATAAAACATCTTTAGCCTTTAGAACTCAATAGATTTAAATTGAGATTTCTGTGGTAGGGGATCACTCCTACTATTTCAATATGGTCCTTTCTTTTTTTAAAAGAAACATGGGGGAGGTGTTGACTGGAAGGCTTTGTCACTCCTGACAGGATGTGAAGGAAAAACTGAGAAAGTAGTTACTACACTGAAACATAACATGAGGTGTCTCTTAATGGCTTGACAAACCCTTGGAAATGAAAGGAATCTGACTTCTTCCATTGCCAGAATGAACACTGAAGTGCTATGTGGGAAAACATTTTAATGCTTTGTTCCCCTTTTTTGCTAACTTTTCAGGAATCAAGAATCCGGTTTCGGTTGCAAATAGATTGTTGTGTGAAGGGCAGAAGGGGAAACTCTCTGCTGGCAGAATTCCACCTTGGTAATTGCTTTGTTCTGCTTGACTTTTCTTTGGTCTTTGGTCTCCATGCATGCAATATTTGAAGGTTTTATCATCCCCCAGGAAGGCTGGTGCTGTTTTCTATATCAGTGAGAGGGTGCCTTGAAAAAGGAGATCAGCTTTGTTCTCCCATCTTGAAACATCTTGTGCACTCGATGAAGTTGTAGGTAGAAGGAAGTACGAGGAGTAGATGGCAGCATCATTTTGTAGCAGTCTTGTCTGTGTGGTTCTTTCCAGCTGTATTACTGCATTTTGAAAAATCCCCAAGTAGATCAAGATTAAAGGGAAATTCTACTGCCTTTACCTTTGTCTACATTTAAAAAATAAGGGACATATTTTTAACAAGTATGGAAAAGAATCCTCCTTTACTGCCTTTATGCTTTATTTTGTAGCTCTGATGTGGAAACATGCAGTGTTTAGTAACTTCCTCTTATTTTAAAGACTTAATAGTATTTACAACAGCAGTGGAAACAAGCACTCCCTTACTGAGTTAAGTGTAATACTTATATGAAAGAGGTAACTATTAAATGCATATGTATTTTAAAAATTATTGTGTAATTTTGGAAAAAAAATCCAAGAAATTTCACAACTGATTCCTCTAAAAGCCATCCTATTTTGATTAGCAGTTTAAATTGACAGGTGGAGAACTTGAATAATCCATTCGTATTAATTGACTACTCTTGTCTTTCATCATAGCTGTGGCAGAATGCTGCTTTTTTTTTAACTAATGGTCAGTATTTGCAGAAGGATTAAACCAGCAGTTATGTAGTTTAAGATACACATATTTAGATTAATGGATTTTACTTTCCTTACTGTGTTATTCTGTAAAATTAGCCAAATAGTCCATAGCTGGATGGTGTTGTGTTCCAGTTTAAACAGGGAGCAAAGGCGCTATCTCAGTGTTCTGTCATGCTGCAAAGAAGTTCAGAGATAAAAAAAGCCACCCTGAAACCAAATTTGCAACAGACAGATACTGCATTTAAAACTCTTCTTTAATGGAGAAAAAAGAGTAACTGCACAAAGGTTTACTAAGGATTAGGAACTTGAATTTCAGTTGCTATTAGTAGCTCATTTCTTTAGCTGCCAAAAGAAAGTGAGGCTTACCTGAGTTCGATTAAGAATGTTAAATAAGGTGTCCAGAATTAATGTTGTAGTCACTTGGGATTGTTTGGCCTGTATCATCTCAGTGTTCTAGAATTATTGTGAGAAGGAGCACTTGGGCATTTTAATGTCCTTACTCTGACTTTTTGACCTCACTTATGCTGCTGTAATATTAAAAATCATTGAATGGCAAAAAAACTATACCCTCTTGCCCTCCAAGAACAAAACTGAATCTTTCAAAGATTGTGCAAGGTCTTGGCTATGGAATACTCTGAAAGACAGAGGGGCTCAAACTCTGGAGGTGAGAGATGAGCTGCCTGTCTGTTGTGCACCCTGGGTTGCCTAATAAATATCTGCATTTCCTTTGCCCCACTCTGGATTTTCAGTGCATGTTTTAGTAGGGCAAACTTGGTACCCTGGAACCAATCTGTCCTAGTGGGGTGTGATGGATTGTGCTTGGGACTTGCTGTGTACACAGAGTACCCCAAGTGCAGATGGTAGAGCTCATGTTCACTATGGGGATGTCTGTGGATGGTTTCATGCCTTGCCTTTTTGGCAGGGGTTGGCATGACACATTTTGGGACTGAAATACATTCCTGCACTAGCTGGGAACACACCTAATCAAATGACAACAGAGTAGCCCTATTTTGGCACTCTTAGCAAGTGTCAGGATTTTAGGGACTGCTTTTTATTTGTGCAGTTGTGCAGCTCTCCTCTTGTTTGTCATTGGGGAGCCTTCCAGATACTGTCTGTCAAAGAAACCTGGGGTGGAGACTGTCTCCGTAGCATGATCTAAGCTGGCTTAATGTTTCCTGACCAGAGTGCTTGACACATTGTCACACAAGGGAAATTCAGGAGCTGTGAGTTAGTAGAAGTGGCATTATGGAGGTTTTTCTCTCTTAAAAACCACATGAAGTCAGTTTGCTTGGCCTGCTTGTACCTGTTCAGGGCCTGTTTTTACAGTGACAGTTCAAAACCAAAGTGGTGGTGTATTTCTAATTTTCAGCAGAAGAAACTCTAGTGAGTATGAATGAAGTTATTCAGAGATGGCAAGAAGTGATCAAGTGTCTGAACTGATGTATCCAATTCGCTGTAAATAGCTCTGTAGAGTGTGTCCTTCTGGATCAATCTCTTGTTGTGTTGTTTAAAACACAGAATTCCGCCATCCAAATTAGAATTTAAGAAGTTTAGAGAATCCCTGAATGCATTTGTTGGAACCTCTGAGGTCCTCACATCTTTCTGTCATGTTTTATTCAGCTCGACGGGACTTTCTCTGATGCAGGAACAGAAAATACTTGTAAATATCACATAATCTCATGTAAGATATTCCTGTTTGCTGTATAACTTTGCCAAAGAAAGCACTGTTTTAACTGAACAGTTACAAACTGGATGAGTCTTCGCAAGTGTTCTTTGGTCACAGAATGTTTTGTAGTAATAATATGATAATAAATTTTCTAATTCTTGCACTGAAACCTTGACCTTCCTAAGGAAAAGGCTTACTTACATCTGCTTGTTATTAAATGCAGGTTTGTAACATTTGCACAAACACACCTAAAGGTCTCCTTTCTTAGAACTCCTTAGTACTACTGATGTGAAGTCCATGTCCATACCCTTTTCTCAGTATTAATAGTAACCCATATGGGAAGGAATTTCTTCTGAAGTTGATTTTTTTTTCCCCCCATTTAAATATACAGAGCTTTGTAATTGCTTCAGTTTTACGGTGTTGTGTACAGAATACATACATTGTGTAACCTGCAGGGCAGTGCATAGTCAGGAAAGAGGAGTGAATACAGACTTGCACCACCTTTTGCCTCTGTTCTGCATTTCTCCAGAACAATTTCTTGGTATCAGTGATTTCAGAGTGAGGTTGTTTTATCCAGGATTCCTTGACCAACTTTAATGAGCCAGACCTCCTCCTGCCACTTCTGCCCAGCTTGGTGTGGCCTGTCTCCTGCAGCCTGTATTAAATGGTGCTGTTAGGAATAATCAGCTCCAGGAGAACCAAGTTCTTGGAGAAAATTATCTAAAAAGACCATTTTAGAGACCTTTGCTTGCATTTTCTATTAATATGGTCTAGTGTGCCTGGAACTGGAAATCCTGTCCAAGCACTGGCTTCTTGCTGGGAGGATGTTTTCATCCTCTGTGTGTTCTGAACCTGTAACAACTACAGACTGCTCTGTTGCATTAGCAAGCAAGATATTTGTATCTTGTTTGTGCTGAACTGACTTTCAAGGTAGCACAGAACAAACTCCTTCATCTTTTGTTTATGTTTTTGGTTCCCCCCCCACCTTTGGAAAACTATATTTTGAATTATCTTGAAGGTTTTGGAAACTTGGGGTGGCTTTGACGGCTTTCTATGGTGCACTGGCTTTATTCTCTCTTTTCCCTCTCACCCAATAAATTAAGCTTGTCAGTACATTTGTTTTTAGGTACAGACCACAAAGCACTGAGATCCTCATGGTACTTGTCTTGTAAACAGTTTAACTTTTCTGTGATTCCACTGTCCTTTCAAGACATCTGAACTGAACAGATTTAAAAAAGCTGAATGATCACTCTGGTGTTATGGAGCCTCAATTAATTTGCTGCTTCATCTAATCTGACTATTCTTTGGGACCAAAACTGGAAATACTTTGTGCTTGTCTTAAAGAAGGAATCCAGAAGTTAAGGACTGAAATGGGAACAAAGTAAAAGTCACATTACTTAAGTTATGAGTCATTCTTGGGTACTTCTTTGCACTCTCATAAATACTAGTGATTTTTTCTGTGTTTTTAGGTATTAAAAAGGCAATTGAGCCTGCTTGTAAAACACAGTGTTTGAGTGACCTGTGCTATTCAGGTTACCATGGGTAAAGTTTCTATTGTTTGAGCTTGGTGATTTCTCTACCAAACCTTCCTCTCTGTGCAAATTGTTTTACTGAACTGGAAGGGCTTATTTACTTCCCAAGAATGTATTGTTGATGGAAAACTTTTCTTCTAAAGTCCAAATGCACCTTGTTTTAGGCAGTGGAGAATATTAATCAATTAGGTTTGACTACAGTTTGCCCTTCTCTCTTATGGTAATGAAAGTGCCAGGTTGTTTTTTGAGCACTCAACTACAGGAGATGGTTGAGTTCTCCCAATGTATCCAATAACTTATTCTACACTATCTTACAACATGAATAATTCTTACCTGGAGCTGCACTGACAATGGTAAGAAATAAGCATTTAATAATTAAAATTCTCATCTGGATAAGCCTTTTTTGGTGAGTTTTGGAAGGAATGACTGAACACACCTCCTGTATTGGTTAAACCATAGAGAGGACAGCAAGTTCCACCACAAAACACTGCGTGCTGAAAGCTGCAGGTGTCACAGACAGCACTGTCAAGAGAACTTCCAACAGCATAAATGCCAACAAGTTTGCCATGTCAATAATGTTCTCAGAAACTGTAGAACTGTGTGGCCCCAGGGACTATTTTGTAGCTAGAACAGCTTCTTTAGCTTCATGTTATAAGTCTGATATTTTTGTAAACTTTCTCTCATTGCTGTAAATCCTCAGTCTTTACTTCTTGTGTCCATTAGGCAGTTATGTGATTCTTAACTCCACAGCCCACTTTTGGAATAAGGTTTGGAAATAGGTGCCTTTTATTGTGTTGTGCAGAAGCTTTGTGGAAGTGTCTGGTTTCCAGCTCCTGCATATTCCCCTTTTCAAGCAGTAATTTCTTTAAGGGGAAACAGCATACATAATTGAGGCCTGTTTTTTTTCTCTCTCCCTGAAGTTCCATGTCTCTGGTTTTTTTGCTCTCCTTCGCTGTCACAGCGGTGTGTGCTGTCTCACTACTGACTAGAAAACAACTTCTCAGATGGTTGGGGGTTTGTCGCAAGTATATTAGAAATTCAGTAGACTAGTCTCATTTGCAAATGCTCAGTAAAACTCCATGAAATAGACCTTAGCCCTTCTAAATAAACTGTATTTTTGGCTTTTGTTGTGTTTCTTGAAATACTCCCTGATATTCCTGTGGCGCTGACTGACTTTACTGGAAGTACCTTACCATTCTCACCCCATCCATCCCATATTGTTGGTCTTCCGGATCTTGCTAAGTTGTTACTGAAAGCAAGACTCTTAGACAGGGTTTGTCCTGTTTTAGCTGTAGTTGAAAACTGGTGCTATGTGGTAATGAATTTCAAATTTAATAGCACTTGTTTTTCTCCAGTAATAAACTTCATGTCCGAGCTGCATAGCCTTAATGAATCTCCCTGAGGTTGCCAAGTGTAATTACAGCTGTCAGCTCTGTGAGACATGGACAGCTCACAACTGACAAATGACCAAACCAAATAGAACAATTAATTGCAAGAAAAGGGGGATCTTGTTCTCTGGTTTTGTTTAAACTCCCTCTTCTGTGTCTCCTAGCTTTTTAGTTGGTGAAGGAGCTTACAGATGGGCAGTTGATCACGGGATACCAGCATGTCCTCCAGGTATCATGGCTACAAGTGAGTAAACTGGTGGTGTCAGTAGGAAGAACAGGGCAGAGGAATTCTGAGATGCCCAGCACTTCACTGTTCCTAACATTCAACTAGCTTATGGTGTTATGGTATATAAGGGTGGTTTAAGTTGACTAATTTGCCTATCCAAATAGAAAAAAATTATCAACTATTACTTCAGCTGCATTGTAGCAACATCTAATTCAAGTGAATCTGTGATTAAATCCCATGAAGGACTTATTTCTTTCCCCAAAACGTAGGCTCTTTAAGAGCTCAGCCCTGCAGGTCTCCAGTTGTGATCCATCTTGGATCCTGAAAGCTCCAGCTAGCCATGTATCAGAATTTAGCAGGTGCCAGTTTGACTCTCATATTTTGTAGTGTTTGTGCAGAACTGCTCTGCTTTGAACAGGCTGTCAAATCAATTTTTGCCTTTTGTTGTTGCTGCTTTTTTTTTTTTTAAACCTAGGTAGGCTTTGCTTTAGCAAACCAACCCAGAAAATAGACTTGGATTATGCTCTTTACTTGCAGTAGTCTCTTAGGAAAGCTTTTTGTCTTAAAATAAGTGATTATGTTATATTGCTACTAGGCCAAAAATTAGTGCACTTACCCGTGGAAAGGAGGATGTGGCTCCTCTTCCTACTCTCCTTCAGCCCCACTCCCTTTGGGAAAGTTGCTGTTACTATTACTCTGTAGTTTGTTGTAGTTGCCTGTTGAGGTTATGCAGGAAAGAAATCAGAGGCTGTGACCCAAATAAGGAGGACACAGAAAACTACAGTGTTGGTTTAATTTACAGTAAACAGTATTACTGCTTAAAATATTTGAGTAGTCCCTAAATGAGAGGTTGAAGTCCAGGGCTCCCATTTAGCCCCTTATTAGGTGTAATTGTAGATAAGTGTCTGGAAATTACAATTCGGCTCAATGTTTGTGTAACCCCTGAAACAGTGGCACTGCTTTCCTTGATCATGCCAATTTTCATACATACTCATGGCACATTTCATTTTGAACCGAGTTTTGATTTCTTGCTCCACATGACTGAAACATTTGCCCCATCCATCTGTTGTCCAAAACAGCATTTGCAGAACAACTTTTGGGCTCAGTTAAGCAGAGCATCTCTATTTCTGTGGCTCTAGAAATAGTGAAAACACTTAACCTATTGGGATTTTTTGTGTGGCTTTTTTTTTTTTTCCTTTTTGACAAGTAGTTGCTTAAGATACTTCAGAAAAGAGATATCCTGGCTACTTCCGTTTGCTTACATGAGTCTCCACTGTCTGTAGTACCAGTGTCTTTCTGTTGTGACAGAGATGATTAGATTGTGACATTCAGTGCCAGATGGTACCTTTGCTACTGAAAATGTACCCTGGTCAGAGCAAAACTACAGCTTAAAAATAAGGTGACCACTGCTCGTTTGATTTGCCTAACCCAGACTGGAGAAATATTAGAAGAATAATATTACTCTGAAACACCACTGATTTCTTTTTGTCTTCTCAGTACATTGAGTGTATTTCTATTTAGCAAAACAATTTGCATTAGAACAGTTGAGACAACCAGAACTGACAAGTTAATTTTGCAGTGCAGTCATTATTGGTTGTGTATCTGATTTTTTTTTTTTTATTTGAAAAAAGCCAACAGAACAGCAAGAAAGAGCAAACAGAAGCCTGAGAAGTCAGTTCCAGGAAATGTTATGCTGATTTTCATTGCAGTCCATAGCAAAGCTGGTCTTGAACCACATTGACCTCTGGTCAGTGGGACTAGAAAATAACCATTAACACCATGTGTGTGACAACACTGGATTGTTAGAGCTGAAAGGAAATTGGGAATTACCTCACAGGTAGCACTAACCAAAATAGATTTATCCAGTGTTACCATGGAGGAGCAAGTTAGATGTGCTCAAGAAACAATTGAAGAAAATGTTGTTCCCAAGCAACCACAAAGAGATCTGAGCTGTTGTGTTAAATAAAGTAACCAACTTCAAGAAAAGGCAAGACTTCTGATTGTGCTTGCTACAGCTGCTGTGGTAGAGTTTGCATGAGGAATTGGGTTAAATTAACTTGAAATTCCATGACTGATGGATAGCTCAGTAAGATGAAGAGCTGAACTAATTGCCAAACATCAGAAGAATATGGGTACTAACTGAATTACAAAGAAACCAAACCCAAGCCCCCCAAAGTCCCTATTCCAAACTTAGAAATGTACTTACAGTAAGTATTAACAGGGAGAACTGGGTGCATGTTTTGACTTCTCTGTGCTGCACGTGGGAAATATATTCTTGAAGTTGTATTTTTCTGTATTATCTTTTTCCTGGACCTGGGATGGGAAGAGCAGTGTTCCACGTGCAGTAAGGCTGGGGACTGCCTGGTTGCTTTGCATGCATGAGGCTCTTCCTGTGATCAGCTTTGCCATGACACTCCATAATTCCTTCAGAACTCTTCAAGCATCTCAGCTCCAACCTGGAAGCATGTTTTAAGCCATGTTACTTGTTCAGCTACATCAAGGTTATGTCAAGGCTCACCTGCTTTGTCTTCTCTGGTTTGCCAAGTGTATGAGCAAAATGGGATTTCTGCTGTTTGTAGAAATCTGGTGGCTTTCCAATGTGCAGAGTGGGTGGTTTAAAAAAATCCAGCCCCTGGAATGTGATCCGTCTATATTGCCCACAGCCTGAAACGAAACTGGATTTATTAATTCCTGCCTATACTAGAGCCTAATGTTTGCCAATACAAAGCCCATGCTGGTTTATCCCAGTGCTTTGCCACCCTGTGCTAGAGGGACTGCTTTGAAAGTGTACTCTAAGTGTTAAGAGTGGAATTACAATTTAGAGATGCTAAATCACTGCATAATGCAATATCATAAATATTAAAAATGTATTTTAAATCTGCAGCATGTACCTCTTCAACTTCCAGTATTTGGGCCTGCACTAATAATAACCAAAACACTTCCGAGACTATCCATTCAGCCTGTAGTAGATGCCAATTAATTGGTTTGACAAATACAACGTGGTGTGAGACAGGCATCTTTCAATTGCTCACAGTGTTAAGTCTTCAGAGGGAAGGAAGAAGAAGGTAAATACTCGTGCAACAAACTTGGAACTGTGGAAATGACTGTAAGCACTTCAGGAAATTACATCACATAAGAACAAACATTGCTGCAGTGGATCCATGGAACTCAATGTCTGTAATCCAAGAGTAGCCACAAATAGTACTTAAGGAAGAACTGAACAAATATATACTCCCCTTCCCCTGTCCCTTATGTTATCCCAGACTGATGTCCTCACTCATGAGTGATTCCTGCATACGTGGAGGTGAACACTGGCATTTTCTGCCATGAGCCTTGCTTTCTCTTGAACCCCTATGGGTTTCCAGCACCTCCCAAACCCCTTACAACTCTGAGTAGTTTAAAGCACTGCCTCATTTTAATTATTTTGAGACTTGCTGAATAAAAGCTGCTCCATTATTGTCAGGTCTCTACTCAGAGTTCTTCAGTAAAGTCCTCTTGCCAGCTCAGATAACTCAGAGTCCTTAGTAAAATCCCATCTTGGTGTTGAACAGAGGCAGTGCTGCTGTCAACTGGTGAGGAGTTCCACTTGGAACAGGCCTTTTTTTTACTCTTTATTTTAATTTTTGATCCAATTGTGTGCATGCAAAGAAACTCCCTTTTATCTTCTGGCTGCTTGGAGCCCTTCCTAGATGAGTGCCAGGCAGAGTGTTCTAGTGACACTGTATGTCTTCCTGCCCACCACTACTGCCAACCTCTCCTCCAAACCCCTTGAGTTTTCTTCTCACTCCATTATTGCTGCATTTAAATAAACCATGTGCCCTATTGCTGGAACTGTGCTCTGAGGTTCAGTCTGTGGCTCAGCCCATGTTTTGTTCCTTTGTCTTTAGGGGGAGAATGGAAGTGATCTGGAGAGCAACTCAGGGGTTTAGGGGGATTTGATTAGGAAGCTTGGTTAATCTGAATACAGGATGTCAATCCTCCCTGGATTTGTACATGATATTATAGTTTTACTTGCCAATCTGAACAGCCAAGAGAATGGCTGGGAGTTCCCCAGCACAAAAAGTTGGGCCAAAGTACCCAGAAGATACTTTGAATGAAAATTTTCAGGGTGATGGATAAAGAAGAGATTTCTTCCAGGAAGCAATAAAAAAATGGTGTGTCCAGCAGCAGTTTACCCCGAGTTCTTGTTGTGAAGCAGAGATCTATAGAGTGCTTCTCTGAGAGAGATAGGCTATTTTTCTAATATGCTTTTGATGCTAAATGCCTTTTTTCCCATTCATGTTGCTGTCTCTGTCAAAGTGTGGCAACATGGGAAGTAGCACTACTAGTCTCTTAGTCCTAACACAAGCCTGAGTGGTGTTAATTTGTCATTTAAAATAGCTTTGTTAAAATGAAATTTATTTTCATCAGTCTGTTTTCATTTGTGCCATTTATTTTAGCAACTGCTCAACAGAATTCTTCAAGGGATCATTTGAATTCCTGTGGGTTAACTAATTTGCCAGTATATTCCTTTTTAATTTTCTTCTCTCCAATAGCTGTATTCTCTTTTAATATGGAATAGAAAGATAAAATGCAGAAAGCTTTGCTTTCTGGCTCGTTCAGCTGACTCTAAGAACTGTCTGCCAGGGGGTGCTATATGATTGGTCTGTACCGCAAAGATTCAAAAATGTCCTTAGGTTTTCCTTAGTATTTCCAGTTTACAGTCTGCATTTAAACAAGGACTGCTGAACGACTTACAGGTTGCATAATAATACTTTGTAATGCCTGTAATAGAAATGTTGGATTTGGTGTTTGTGTTCCCAGCTTGGTGTTCCACCACTGCAACCAGCAAGGTTTGAGCCTTGTCCTGAACTTAATCTGCAGCTTAGTGGTGCTAGAAATTTGTACTAGCTACTTCTATTTGATAGCTTAATTGTCTCACTTAAATATTTTCTGAATTCTTCAGCTAGCCTGAAAATACGTAGGGAAATAGGTGTGGTGAATGGAAGCATGGGGATTTTAAGGAAACATGGTATGCATTAACTTTGAAGACAGGTGAGTGGTAGTAAAATGTTAGCCTAATAAACTGTCAGCATCAGGCCTATTTATCAGGGCTAGAATTAAGCAGTACATGTCTATCAGTTGTACCATTATTAGGAAAAAAGTTGCCTTGGTCTTGCATTTTGTTCTGTAGGTACAATTCAGTAGTTTCAAGAACTCCAGGAGTAGGACAAGTCTCATGTTTCTCTTCAACAATTTTTCTCTTACCTCTCTTTGAATCATTTCTAATGGGCTGACAGGTGACTAAGAAAAAGTTCTGAAAAGCTCTGTAGAATGGGGTTTACAGTTGTCTTCACTTAGTCACTGCATTGTTATCTAATAGAACTGTCAAGAGTTTTGATTAAATTTTTACTTGTATGTAGTGTAGTGGTAAAAGGAGGAGGTGTGGGAATGATCAGAATGCCACCAGTGTTAGTACAAGGGATGAGTAAATGGTGTGGAAGTTTTATGGCAAGCAAGTGGCACACAGATGGCATCTCTGAACTACCTCTGGGACTAATGGTGTCTGTATTCCACTGACCTGCTTGGTGAAAATACCTTTCTCATCTCTGTGGTAAGTGGGGATAACAATGAAAAAAGGCAGTAAAAAAGCTGCCTTTATTGTCCAGGTGTGATAGTTCAGGAGATGACTCTTCTGCTAAGTAATTGTGTATTGAAGGCCTTGTGGTCCTTTCTCAGGGACACCAGAACCTTTGGATAATGGGAATGTCTGTGCCAGTCTTAGCTTTGAGCACAGTGTGCTTGTGAGGTTTTTCTTCTGCATTTACTGGTAATACATCATATTCTCAAGGGCATATTCTGACACCACATGCACTAATACCAGCTCTCCTCATGGCACTTAAATAGACAGTCCTTTTTTAAAGCTGTGGAGTTTATCTTTTTTTTATTTTCCTTCCTCTCCCAGCAGCTCTGAAGTAGTTTTCTTTATGCCAGTAGTGCATCAGTGAGGGAGCAGAATAGAACAACTGGGTGTATCCTGTGGCTCCCAAGACTCCTAAACATGAGTTGGAGCATCCATGCTGTTACTGGGCATTAACTGCCAGGGATTTTTATCTGAAAGCACTTATTTGATTTACAACTTACCTTGAGCCAAATCAAAGCATGTTTTACTAAATCCCTTTCAACAGATTGCAGCAGCAGTACCTCTGGGCTCCAAACATTTTTCCAACTAAAATCCCCTCTTCTCCCTCTACCTCTCTTTCTAGTTTGCTCCCAGTCAGTAAGCTGTGCCTTTCTTCCTCCCCTTTCTCCTGGGCCAGGTGACATCAGGCTGATGTAGCTATATTCCATTTGTTTGAGGAAAACATGCCTGTCTCCATCACTGTCTTGTGTCCTTTTCCTCTTCTCAAGCTTGGAATGTGCTGTCTTGTTGGAGAAGGGGAGGGTGGTTTTTATCCTGTCATTAAGGACCAATGAAATCTCTGAGCAACCTTGCACTACCAAGTTGAGTTTTTGGTTTGCATTCAATGTGAATTATGAACTGAGATTGTGTGTAGGAATTTTTCTTCTCCATATAGTCCTTGTTTATTTTCCAGATAAATTTGCAGTGAGTTATTTTTCCGTGTTGTGGGTGCATTGTTAACCAAGCGCATTTGAATCCCGGATTGTATTTTAGTTTTATTGAACTTAAAATCCCATAATAAAATTCTTTGTCAAGGACCAAACTTAAAGGATATTTTCAGAAAACTCATAATTGCATCTTTCATTTGTTTAGTTTGAGGCTTGCCTGGGTTTTTCACTTGCTTTTGTCACTAGTAGAGCAAGACAAAGCAACCAGAGTACTGCTCATTATAATGGCATTTATACTTGTTTTACATAGAACATCAGAACACTGGAATAAACTGAGGGCAGGCAGCCTTTCCCTTGCTTTGGTCTGTACTCCCTTATTCTGGAGAGAAACAATTCAAAGTTAAGATGCAAGACATTTTATTTTTGACTGAAGTTGGGCATAAAACTGTTGTCAGAGATAAAAATTGTTTGGTTTTGATTTATAAACTGATCCTTTATTTCGCAGTTCTGTAGACGCTTTGGAGGTATTAGCTGGTTTATCCTGCTAAGAGGAATTAATAATTATTGCTAATAATTATTTTCCTTTAATATTGTTATTCACCAGTACTTGTTAAAACACAATCTCCCCCTTTGAGAGGAACATTAATCCTAATGACCATTCTGAAGCTGAATATAGTGTGAGCACAACAATTTCCTTCTAGGGGATGTCTGACTAGACTGACTTTCCCTCACAGGGTGGAAAGGTGTGATGTTTCATGATAAACTGAATAAAACTGAAGAGCATGAATTAATATATTATTTGTTTAAACCTGAGGTTGATCAAATACTGGAGCTGAGGCCCAGAGGAGTCATGAGATCTCCATTGTTGATGATATTCAAACTTGACAAGTTCTTAAACAGCCCTTTTAAATTGGATTGGATTTGGTGTGGTGTGGGTTTGTTTTTGTTTGTTTGTTTGTTTGTTTGGGGTTTTTTTGTTTGTATGTTTGTTTTTTTGGTTTTTTTTTTTTTTAAAGGAGATTGGACTACACAACCTCTTAATGTCCCTTCCAACCCAAATCAGAATGTCACTAGAAAACTTTCTCCATCCATCTGTCTGACATGGTCCAAGATTGATACACTTCTTTGTTACTAAAGGCGTAATTTCTGCCCTGTATTCCCCAACTTACTGATACCACTTTGTATCAACAATACAGATGTTACTGTTCACAGTTAGATCCTTCAAAGCAGACCTGCAGGGGGGTTTTTCTTGTTTTTTTGAAAAAAACCAGACTCTTAAAGCACAAGGTGAACTCCAGAAATGAGCTGCTGAACTGAGACTGAGGACTTAAGTGAATGGAACAGGACAAACCTGCTGCCAAGGTCCAGTTGGAGTGGAGGTGCTGGGAGGGCAGTTTGGAACTACCTGCGTGTGCTCTGTGTTTTGGGCTGGCGAACATGCAAATGCTGCAGAAGGTTTCAGGGCACTGCTGGTGTTGGATTCTGGAATGCAGGGAAGGCTTCTCCTGGTCAGGTTTGCAGGGCTTGGCTCCTGCCCCCTGCTCTTTGTTTTGCCTCTCTGGGTACACCTGGCTGTGACTTGGCAGCAGCAGGTAAAGGCTTGGGCATGTTTAGACCAGGGCCACACACTGCTCCTCCTCACCCATGTGGCTCTGCCCACAGGTGTTGGCTGTGCTTGCTGAACTCGTGTCAGCTTGGAAGTTCTCCTGTTTAAAAGTCTGGGTTATTTTGGGGCACTTCTGTTTAACAGGCTCCTGATCTGGGTGAGGTTCGTTGTTTATTTCTCCCCACCCACAAATAGTACTTGACTAAAGTAATTCTTTGCCTCCTCCCCCTTATCGAGTGTTTGGGTTTCACCTCTTAGACCTCATTTCAAACATGTGTTGTCCCAAGTAGCTGCACTAATCAGCTCTGTATATTAGAACAAGTTCCTTTCTTGGTGATGGCAGATTAGTATGTTTGCAGTTTTAAGAAACTGGTATTCATTAGGTTTTTTGGGGAGAAATGCCAGCTTTCTCATTGCTTTTAGGTTATACACTTGGATAACTGTGGGTAGTTTAAAGTCCAGTTTTATATACTTAAAAACAGGTTTAAAGGAGAGTTCACTGGGTGAATTTGGCACCTGCATGGAGAAGTTTCAAAGTAAAATGCTCATTGTCTGTTACTTTGAGAATTGCAAACGAAAGCTTTGTGTTCTGTTGGCTCTGCAATATTGACTTTATTCCTGGACTGTTCATGCAGCTGTTCCAGTCTTCTGAATAATAGTGATGTAGGTATATTCAGATTTTCATTTAAAATGCCTTTTTTTTGAAGTTTATAGATGAAATAGAAAAACTTACTTGTGTAAGTTACAAATTCAGCTCTCTCAATAGCTCTATTTGGTGTGATTAAACAAGTGAGAAAAGACATTTTCCCCCCACCTCTTTACATTCTACAGAGAATGTTAAAACAATCTGTGGACAATACTGAGTCAAAACTCATTTAGCCTAAACATATCAATATCTACAATTCTTTCATGAACTGAAACTTCTAAAATGGGAACATGTCATTTTGGTCTCTTAAGCATAACAATTTTATTTTTTACTCCACTTTAGAGAACATTTCCTTTCTGAGTGTGGGACTTGGATGTGGAAAATACATGTTTGCCTTCTCAAGACCTAGGTGGTCTTTAGACTGTGCTGGATTATGGAACATAAAACTATTGCTAGACTATTGTGTGGCTTTAAATACATGGGTAAACATACACATACGCAATTAAGGTAATAAAATAGTAGCCTGAATTTATGGATATCAGAGTGAGCTCACATGGTATCTATTTACTTGTCAGCAGTCAAAAACAATAATTTTAACACAAGCCACTTATTCTATTCCTTTCTGTGCAATGCTACTTCTTGGCCAAACAGATAGTTAGACCAGCATAACCTCCATATGTCCACCAGTGTGTTTCTACAACATATTTCACATATCACTGGTGCTGAATAATAATAGAACTTCTTAATTGAGGAAAAGATGTGAACATCTTGTACTGAAAGTTAAATACTTAGTTGTTGGCTTTTTTTATTGATGCTTTTTGCATCAAGAAAGAAGTGGGGGATGTGTCCTTCAAAATGACAACTTATACTTGCTTAAACTGCGTAAATTTTACTTAGTTACATGCTTTTGAACTGTTTTTGCAGGGTTTAGTTTAGCAGCTTTTAAGAGGAACAAGAGGAAGCTGGAGCTGGCTGAGAAGGTGGAAACAGACCTCATTCAACTAAAGAAAAGAAGACAATCAAATGAAAAGGTCAGCTCCTGTTTCAGATTCTGTTATGTCATCCTAAACTTGCAGTTCCTGGCTAATAAATGTCATGTCCTATATGGTACGATTAATGTAGCCTCAGAGTCCACTTCTCCTTGAGCATCCCACTGTTTAGATGATATAATGATAACTTAGTGCAGTTGAAACTTTCTACCTCCCCATTTGAAAACCAAATAGTCCCTTTGTATTTCACTTAAACTAAGAAAAGTATTTTGCTCATTTTGAACTGGAAATGTGACAAATGTAAACACAAACAGATAATTATTTACCAAAATATTTTCTTTAGCTTGGGATCTCTGTCAGTGTTTTCCACTTTTTAATGTTTCCTGCATTCTGGAGCTGGAATTGGTGAAATTTGAAATGTCAGGTAGGTAAACATGTGCATCTGTGCATGCATCTAGCATTGACCTGGCCCATATTACTTGTGCTCCAAAACTGCCAGGATTCCCTCTGTTATCTCTCAGCTGGAATGCAGAGCCTTCATGACCGGAGACTGTCACAGTATTTGGGTTTACTGTTGAATATCAAAGTATAGCTCATTAAATTAAATGCCTATGGGCTTTTCAGATTGGCCACTTCTCTTTGCTTTGATAAGCTGTCTGACCACTGTGTAGGTGCATATATTGATAAAAATAAGATATAAATCCCAGAGAACTGGCAAAAAGCTTTGTTCTCTGTAGTTTGTATGAGTGATAAATTCATTAGGCATTTTCCTTCTGTGTTCTTAGACAAGAACTTTTCCCTAGCATGGTGCTAATTTTTCTGTTTTCAAGGAGATCAGACCTGTAAAGAAAGTCAGGATTGCAGGGGGTGGGGGAAGTCAGTCCTGTGTTTTGGAACCTTTCCTGTTTGCAGGACTTTGCACACACCTCCTTGTGAAACTAAATGTTCCAGCGTAGTTGAGGGAGGAGGGGTCTCTGTGCAGTGGTGATGTTCATGTAATAAGGGGCAAGTCAATGCTTGAAACAAATGCCAATGCATGAGCTTACCAACCTGCAATTTGAAATTTCAAGGGCTCCAGGGTCCTGTGCAGCACTTGTGGGACATCCCCAAAGGCCAGTGCTGGTAGGTAAAGGAGGTGATCAAATAGAGCTCCACTCGCTGGTAAGTAATCCAGTAACACAACACACTGGCTTTGGCAGCTTGCTGGGCACATCTTGTCTGCTTTGCCCTTTAGAAAATCAAGTTTTTAAAAAAAATAGAATAATTCTCTCCAAACTAGTGGGAAAGGGTAATTTAGGAAGGCTGAGGCACGACCCGAACTCATGCTGTCAAAGCTGAGCTCGCCAAAAAAGTTTCTAAATAATTGGTTTAGAACCATTTAAAGACTTGAATAATTAACAGTTAATCATCTTGTCAAAGCTCGGCTTTAGTCCCCAGATACTGATGTGACTTTTTTATCTACTGTGCCTCTCTGCAGCTGCAGACGGTCCTTTGCAGGCTGTCCTTTTCAGCAGGATTTGAGAGCTGCTTTATTACTGCTGGGGCTGAGCTGCAGCCCTGTGCTGCACCTGAGCTGATGTGGCTCTGCTGCCGGCCCTGCAGGCTGGGAGGAGAGCAGGGCAGGAAGGATGTCAGCAAAGGGGAGGCTGAGTAGAAATCATAACGAGAAGGCTGACGTGGAGAGATGGTATTGCAGACCAAAAAGTCTGAAATTACTTGGAAGTTTAAGATGATAAATGTCACTGGCTACAAAGAAAAGTACACCTTTAGAAACTGCTTTTCAATAACAATGAAGTTATACCAAGCTCTAATAGAATGAGAGGCTGTTGAAATTTGGTAAAGTTTGCAGGGAAAAACTTGGCAGGACTTTTATGTCCTGAGTAAATGGAATTTTGTGTTTGCTGTGTTTTTCATCGTTGACCCAACACGGGGTTGTAGGACTGCACCCAGCAAGATCTATTAGTAACTTGGCCAGATTTTGAAGGTGCAAAAATTTCGACTTTTTAAACTTGTAGAGCCTTACTGATTTACACAGTTAAGAAATAATTGTTGTGTGTGAATTTACTAAACATACTCTTGGGGGGGGTGACTATGCTGAGCTCATTCAGCCAGATGCCATGCTCAAGTTCTTCCCCCCAGGCACCAGTAAATTCCAGAAGTAAAGGTTTGTCTTCTTACTCTTAGCCTGGCTTTTACCAGAGGACATTGTCATTGAAAGTAACTTAGTAGAGTTTGGCTAAAAGCCCTGATTTTAATTTGTCTTCTGCTATTACAAACTTCTTTTACAGCTATGCTGAAGTTACTTGTAAGAGAAGTTGTCCTCTCCTTTATTTCAGTAAGTGGCACTAAGAACTGAATATTTTTATATAGATCAGTGTTTAGAAGTTAGTATTCTATAGGCTAGTTAACTCCATAAATAACATATCGCTTGAGGTTTTTGTTGGGTTTTTATTATTATTATGGGAGTGGAATCAACAGTTTTCTGTTCTTTAGCTACTGTAGTTAAGACTGAACTTATCTAGAAAACGTTTCTCTCTCTGTGTATGTAACAGGAAGTGTAGCAATCAACTATGGCAATCCTACTCTGTCTTATCTGGTGTTGCATTTTTAATAGTAATTTGAATTTTATGTATTTTACTCAAAAAAGAAGTAAGTTTTCCATCCCACATTTGTGCTGAAATGGCCTTTGATAATAATCCTTCATGGACTTCAAAAGTATACTTCAAAATCCATTTATTATGGGAAAAGAAACCTAAATACTTTTCATTCATTATATTTAAAAGCAAAGCAAACCAACAAAACTCATCTGTGGAAATATGGTATGAAATAATTCCCTCATCTTGCATCTGGAAGTCAGACAAAATGTTCTCTTTACACATCAAACTACTGTGAAACTGGGAAGGCTGAGATTGTCCAGATCAGATGTTTGGGTAATACCATAGAGATGTTAATTGCTTCAATCTGAATAAATGTGTATTTTGTCAGTTATGATACTCACATATAAGAGTTGGTGGTAATTATTCTGAAGTTCTGTGAGAAGCAATTTCAAAACGAGAGGAAAAGCCCTGTGTTTAGAATCTTTCAGTGGGCACTGGGTAGAGCTCTCCTAAACTGTGAATTCCCCCTTTAGGGCCTCGTATAATGATGACTTTATGTTTTTTTTCTGTGCAGAAAAAGGGAAGGGTGAGACTCCTAAAACCCTTGATAGATCTCTGCATTTGTGCAGATGAACATCTTCCTGCTTTGTGTGCATCTTCTTAACAAAGTTGGTTTGGACCATGGTTTCATGCAGTTATCTTCTCCTGTCATATGGTGCAAATTAATTAAGTAATGTGAGGTCTTACTTTGCACACTGACCTTTGGTTGTTTCCATGCCAAATATTAACTACATAATAGATTATTTTTAGGTTGCAATACTGTATTTTTAAAACCCTCGAAGTTTTTTTGCAGTGGACCTGGTGATACAATTTATTAACTGAAGTCAGATATGGAATTTGTTAGCAGACATCACCAAGCAATAAGCAAGTTTCCTTAGGGAGCTCAAAAAATTTTTAAATCTCAGGTTAATAAATCAATAATCATAAAAAGATACGGACAAGCAAGCTGGATCTTGTTGAGTCCCTCTTAGACCTGTACAATGTTAGGCTTATTTTTGACTTTGCAAATTGTAGGGTTTAACATGCTTGCCTTGATTAAACCTCCTGCTGGTGGCTTGACAGAATCCTGTATTTTGCAACATTCATATGGTTTGAAGAGATGAATGTGTAACACTGAGAGTCTTCCCACCAGGTGTGTTCTTCCTGGAACTCCTCAGGCACATGGTGCCTTTTTGTATGGAGAGATACAGGAATTTCCTTTGTTAAATTGGAGCTCCTCATTTACTGGTGCAGAAGTCATAGGGTTGTCAGTACAGTTTACGTATGTGGAAGATTTTTACTTCTAAACTATGGAATTGTTTCATGGTGTCACTTGTGTGTGAAGTCAATAATGTTGAAGAGGGAGCAAACAGAATAATCTGGACTGGCTCTGACCATGTCTTTTTCCCACTGGATATGGACTAGGGCTGGTCCTCACAGCTCTTCAGTTTGCTGAGCAAGGATAAATACAGCATCACCTATATATCAGTGAGTCTTCTTCTGATCACAGAAAAAAGAAAACCAAACTGACATTACTGAGAAGGAAAACACAGAATTCCTTTGCTTCAGTGATGCAGATTTCCTTCAGAAGGTTGTGTGGGCCAGCACAGCCTTCCCTTAGTAATGCTGCCCTTAGAAAAGCTTTCCAGCCTCCTAAGTTGCCCCATGAAAAATTAAAATAAACCAAAGCAAGAAAACTGCCACTGAATTGGTAGCGCATACTGGTGGGAAATAGGTCTCTGAAATGAAATCATGGTGAAGAAAGTTGTCATCTAGCATATACTTACAAATGCTTGTGGGTTTTTGATTAAAATACTTTTTTAAAAAAGAAATTAGTAATAGAGGTACTGAAAACCAATATTTGATGCTTCTGAGAGCTCAGGCAGGAGGTGGCTGGCAGATTGAGCAGAGAGTTTTACAGATGCTCCAAAGAAGGCTGCAAACATTTTTTCTAAGCTGTCAGATGATATGAAAAACTTACTGATCATCCTTCCAAGATGCATTTCTGTTCATTATAGGAGCCCTAAATGTTTGATTTAATATAAATGAAGACTGGACAGGTGGCCTTAATTCTGGTATTTCCTATCTTTGACAGGCTTGATTTTCATATCTGTAGTTGTCTATTAATCAAGTTTCTTGTTGTGGGCATAATTTCCTTTAATGAAAGGGAACAGGGGATGGACAACAAAACCTGTATCATAATTAGTAGCTGTTCTCTGTATAGAAATGATAGGAGAATTCATGTTGGGAAGAGCTTTGTCCAGTCTGACTTTGAAAACCTCCAGGGATGGGAGTCTGCATCTCCAGCCTGCTCTGCTGCTTAGTCCCTTTTCAATCCCCTGCTTAGTTTTGCTCAGACTGGTTAATATTGCCTCAGTTGGGCTGTGTCTGCAAGTCCTGGGACTTGTGGAACACAGTTTCACATGAGATGTTAAGGCAGGGTTCCTTAATTTTCTTTCATCTTTACAATTAGAAGGGAACTTGCTCTTTTCCTATCCACTTTGTTCCAGTCCTCATAATTCCTTTTGCTTTTCAACGTACCCTCCCTGATCCTATTTTTTTTCCTTCCTCTGCTTTTCAACTTGCTCTTCTTTCCAGTGCCAGTGGAGACCTTGGGAGTGTAACTTCCCCCTTCTCTTCAAGCAGTTTCTCTGCCTTAATTTCAATTTAATCTTGAATATGGTCAGTGCCAGCTTCTGAGTGTAGGACTTGCTAAGAAAGACACAGGTGTAGGTGTAGAGGGAGAACTTGCTGTTCCTCTGGATTAAAGCCAAGGATGGCACTCCTGCTTGGGACTTCCAGTTTACCTGAGAGATGCTGTAGTGCAGCACTGTTTTGGGGATCCCTCTGGATCCTTGTCCAGAAAATTCACATTTCTTTGGAAAGCTTAATATCCTTTGGCATGTTTTCATTGGGTAAGTTTGTGTAAGAGGCTTGAGGTTTGTGCATCTTTGGAGATGTGGTGGCTGGTGGATCACTTCTGTTTGTTCACTTTATTTTCTGTGCACTGCATGTTGGGAGTGTGGTTGGACATGAAGTCAGGGTGCCTTGCCCTGGGTTCTGCAGGGAAGGGAATCCAGGGCAAGCCCAGGTAGAGAGGGGAAACTGCTCTTCCTCTGGGAGTGACTGCACATGGTGCGTTAAGGAAGAAGGTGAGGGCACAAAGATCCAAGGTGAGAGCGTTGGGAGTGTTTGTGAAACAACAGGCAGGAATGAATGCTGGAAGATCCTTCTCTTATGGGGGCAAACCCACCTCAGAAGTGGTGGAAGGACACTTTTCTAGTGAGCCAAAGTTAGATTCCTGAACTGAGAAAAAAATCTGGGCGGAACAATTTGTCCTAGGGGAGTTTTCTTCTCAAGACTTCTATTTGTCTCTTTCAGAATATCAGAATTTTCTCTCTACATAGTAAGCTCCTTCTTGGTTGGTTTTGTTTGTTTGAATTTTTTAATCACACATCTTTAAAGATCAGAACCTCTGAAAATTCTACCTTGAAGCTTTTGCTGTGGCATCTTTGGAATAAGTTGCTGAATCACTTCTTAGTGGGCCACTTAGTCCACCACTTAGAAAAGAGTATTTTTGGCACTTCTGTGAGTAAAGGCAAGTGACTTAAGCACTGGATGAGTTCTGAGATGTTTCTGAAGGAGCTCAGAGATGTTTATCACCTTCTTGTTTCCCCAGAAGTTTTCTTTTGGTCCTGTTTGAGGCGAGAGAGCATTTGGGGAAGATTTATGGCAGCACAGTGGGTGCAGTGTGCATGATGATAAATCCATTTTGTTGCTGGGCCTGTCACTTGGTTCTGTGTTGGTTGCACACTCCTAACAAGTCCAGTCTGCCTTCCACACCCTGTTTTTACAAGTTGCTGCTGTCTGTGTGTCCTGCAGGAGAACGACTCAGGAACGTTGGACACCGTTGGTGCAGTTGTCGTTGACCAAGAAGGAAATGTGGCTGCTGCTGTCTCCAGTGGAGGTCTGGCACTGAAGCATCCTGGAAGAGTTGGCCAGGTGATTCCTGCACAGTCTGGGAGTTGGGAATGACCATTGAGTGTCAGCAAACTGTTGTTCTCCACTGAAGGCATTTTCACTTCATTGAAATGCAAATTTTAGTGTCCTCCATCAGTGTAGTAAAACCTCCATAGGTAAGAGGTTGTTCTGCAGGGAGTTGCCTTTTACCAGAGATATTAATAAGTTAAATCTTGAGCTTCAATATCTTAATACCACAAAAAGTCTCTTAAATGCCCAAAGATTTTAAAATAAGATTTCCCTCAATATTTCAGAAAGCTGTCCTAATCAGTTTTCAAATGATCTTGGTGGGAGTTACAAAGGTGTTAAAAGAACCCATCATGTATTTGAGATGTGCTGGTTTTATTTGCTATTTTATTTATGAATTATTTATATAATTGATATTTATAATATTTCTATTTCTGGTGTGTCACCTTATTAGTTAAAGGAATTCTGATGTGCATCAGAAATGCTTTCCTCCATTGCTGTACAGCTGTATTTTTGGTTGACTTTTGCTACTGTCCTAAAAGCACTTTATTTTAAGTTTTGGGGGGGTTTTGGAATAGCAGGGCAAAAAAGGGTTTACATGAACAGGGTATCTGTACCCTCATTTTCTTTAAGTTAGGATAGAATACCATAGATCTGATGCTCAGATCTGAAGAACAGCAAAAGAGGAGGTAGCAAAATCAATTGGAATTGCAATACAATGGTGATGTTCTTATTTATCTTTTGTATTAATGTTTGGATTTTTGTTGTTGTGAGATTTTTGTTTGTTTGTTTGTTTGTTGTTGTTGTTTTTTGTTTGTTTGGTTTGGTTTTTTTGGTTGTTTGGTTGGTTGGTTTTTTGTTTGTTTTTTTGTTGTTTTTGTTTTGTTGTTGTTGTGTGGGTTTTTTTGTTAGGGGATAAAAGGAAAGGGAACCAGCCAAAAATCTTGAATACTTAAATTATACTTTTTAAAATTTACAAATGTTACACTTCTTTCCTTAGGCAGCTCTTTATGGTTGTGGCTGCTGGGCTGAAAACACAGGAGCTCATACCCCTTACTCCACTGCTGTGAGTACTTCAGGTATTTACTACTTTTATAAATATTTAACAAAATTGCTATCTTTCTGGAATGGAATTAGTTTACAAATTCCAAATAAATTATTTCTATGAATGGTGGGTTTAAATACCAACGTTATTTCCAGACTATATTCTACCTTTGTATCATTTATTTGCATATAAGTATATATTTATGTGTCAGTACTGTCTTTAAATCCAGGATGTGCTGTATTTCTTATATATTTAGGAAGCAGAGCTGGGAAGAAGCCCAATAGTGTGATAAATGCACAATTCCTCTGTGACGGGCAGCCTTTTGTGAGTGACTAAGATAATTTGAGGGTCCTTTAGATACAGAAATGCTGCCATTTCCCCTTCAAGATATTTAATACCTGCTACAGGAAAATTTTAAGTGAACTTGTTCTTCATCTCTCTTTTTGCCTTTTCCCCTTCCTTTTGGAAGGGGAATAAGTGTACTGGAAAATATTAATTTAGAAATTGTGAAAATAATGTGAGAATTGGGGTAGTTTCTGGACACACAGAAGTGTTTTGGTTTTTTGATGCCGCTCAGCCTGCTGTCACGCAGAGCTGTTCTCTCTGTTGGCACGGGGGCACTGGAGATACCAACTGCAAAATCAAGTTTGTCAGCAGGTCTGCAAAATGTACCAGGACTGAAGAAATAGTAAAAATTAGAAAAAGAACCCAAAGAAAACCCCACCAAGACAAACTAAACTGTAACTAGAAGGAGTGCAGTGTAAGATTGGAGAATATAAACTGGGATGATAAGCCATTGAAAAGATAATTACATAATTTCAGGTGAATGTTGTAGAATGCAGAAGGCTTAAGGTGAAGTTATGCAGGAGTTGCTTTTGCTCTTTTTTATTGTTATTCCTTTTTTTTTTTCCTTTCCCCAGTTGTACGAACAGCCTTCAACAGAAAAAAAATCATACTTGTAACACTTTTTCTTTAGTGCTTATGTCAGGATGCAGAATTTATGGTGTGGACCGCTGCTGGGTGGGGAGAGTTACCAGCATTCAGCATAGGGAGAGGTACAGAAAATCTGCCCAGTTCAGGTGTAGGTGATGTCAGAGGTATCCATGGGCACTGCACAGTTAGTCCTGGTACAGGAACAGTGGGGTAGGATTAAAAGGTAGCAGGGGGTGGGATTAAAAATTAACAGAGGCTGGAGAGCATCAAAACTGCCCTGTCTTGCTTTTGGAGTTGTAAACCTTTCTAATTTCTCCTGTATTCACATCTGTCTTGCGCTGGTGAAAATTGGTGTAGATGTTCACTCCTAAGTTCAGTGTCAGTAATAGAAATGTCCTTTTTAGTTCTTACTCAAGGAAAAGGTGTACTGAATGTAGAGATGTCAGAAGATGATTCTAGTCAGGGAACTGATTTTACTGTAATTCTGTGTTTAGTTCAATAAATCCTTACCCATGTGAGCAAATATATTTGAGTATTGGGGACCTTATTCATTAGAGAATGTAAGTCCAGTATTAGAGGTTGTTTGTAGAAAAGCTGAGAAGGACACCTTTATTTAGCTTTTTTAAGCTGTTTAGAAAGTCAGCTGGATTTGAGGCCTATGCAAGAACTGACAAGCATCCTGATGCACTTAGAGGAGATGTCTGGGTTTAATGATGGCCTTAAATAGAAGCCTCCTCCCTTTTTGCTGGTCCCAGTTCTATATAGTGGTAAATACTTTAATGTTCTGCTATTTATAACTATCACACACACGTATATGTGCATGTTTCTTTGGTTCAAACCTTCTAGCTCCCATGACATTCCCCTGCTCCCAGTCCCAGTTAATTGAAGTGGCCTGCTGGCAGTCTGTGCAGCGTGGCCATCTGTCTGTTCACTGATTGGAAATTCAGACTAGTGGTGTTTAATTAAACTCTTGTTTCTGGTTTTCCTTTAAAGCAAATGTGTGTATGGCTGGGGGAGAGAGGGAGATAGAAATGTTTACAGGAAGTGAGAACTCTTTTGTAATCAATACCAGTCTTTTTTCCATTTTCAGAAGCTCATAATGTTTTATTTTCTAATGTACTTTATGTTTAGTGCAGTTTTAAAACATATTGATGCCTGACTCTTGTTTAAAATATGAACATCCAACAATGTGAACCATGAATTTAATTAAGGAGTAAAGGGATGGAAAAATTAAGTTATAGGAGAAGTTGAAAGAATGAAACTTAGAACTTGGCTGGATCACAAGAAGGAATGGGGGCATAAACATCTGCAAATATTCAGGTGAAACTGCCATGGCTTAGCAAGAAAATAATCCATTAACATACATCACTGTTAGATGATATTTTTAGAAAATAAAGGTACTGATGCCTTGGTTTGGGGAGCTCCAGGGTCAGCAGTGTTTGCTCAGGGAAGAGCACCATAGTCACCTCGGGTAGCTCACATTTGTAACAGTGGCCCCACCATCCTCTTCAGGTTTCTAAATAGGGTTTGTTTGGACATGGATTTCTTTAACAAAAGCAGCTAGTGAAAGTTCCATGTGTGTATAAATAAAACTTTTGTTTTCTCTGTGCACATTCATTTCGTGTCTCATTTTACACACGAATGCTTAGACCTGTATGTAAAAGCATTTAGAATGTGCACATAAAGTCACAGAAATTTCCAATCAATTTGGATTTCTGGGGGTTTCACAACATAATACTGTTTTAATTTCCTGTGTCTCTTCCTTTTAATTTGTCTTTAAGTAGTCGATTTGGCAGATATCTAACTTTTTCTACAAGAAATTTTTTTATGCTCAAAATTACTAAGTATTACTAAATGGTAAAGCAAATAACTTCAGCATTCTCTGGGAAATAATTTTCACATTTGTTTTGGTTTAGACTATATTGCTGTTTTTAGTGGATAGAAATTCAAGGTTTGAGAGTCTGTTGTATCATGAAAGGGATGTTCTTTGGCATTAGTCTCCTGTACACAAGTTTTAAGGTTCAGGTTTTGTGAACTCTCTCACTTAGGGAATTGCTCATGTCTTTGGGTCTTGGAGGTGGTGATCAGGAAGGGGTTGATGAACAGGATGGGGAAAACCTGTGGTGTGGAGAAAGGTGAGTTTGGAGCAGTAATTCAGAGTGATACAAACTCTTGCACATTGAAATCCCTGGGGAATGGACACACTGGGGTTGAACCAGAGCTCCAGGTAGTTTGGTGGCCTGTTGCAGAGAGAAGGTCTTCAAGAAAAGCACCCCCCTGTGTTATCCAAACTTCCAGCAATCTGTGAGATTGGGACTTGAGGAGATGGAGATGTATTTGTTTGTAATAGGTCAGGGTGACTTCTCAGGATTGCTCATTTCTTTTTATTCTTAGAAGTTATTTTAAAAAGCAACTTGCACTTATTTAAATATTGCTGGGAATGTTTTTCTTACTCTGTGGTGATTTACCTTTGTAGAAGCTTTCTTGGAAAAGGAAAGGTGTTAGTTTAAATGGCACTGTAAAAACACACAGTAGGCTTTATTCTTCAGTTTTTATTAATTTTGTTCTAAAACCCTTGTGTTGAAGCTTCAGTTGGAGACATGTCTTTCAGTACCTGCCTCATTAAATAAAGGGGGGGAAGGCATTGCCATACAACTGCTTCATTTAAAGTGCTTCCAAATTCCTGCAGCTTTCTTTGGAGGATTGTGTATTGCTTGGAGACCTCTTGGATCTTCTGTTGGCCCTGTGGCTGCTGGCAGCCTTCTGCTTCTGCCTCTTCGGGGGCGATTTGGTGTTACTTCTTCTGCCCCTTAGCAAGTTGTTTCTTAAATATTTTTGGCTATTTTTGTCATGATTTTATATTGAACGTGCCAAAGGTGGTGGTTCTGAACTTGTTTGGGCATGACTTCAACTTCTCGAGCAGTAATTTTATACCTCTAACAGTCACTTGGCCTTGTTGTTTAACCACACTGTCTTTGGTTCTATTTTTTTTGGCTTTTCAAAAGTTACTTCAAGGTTTATAAAATACAGGATATTGTAAAACTCATATTTTATGGTTATAGGTTAACAGGGCCCGGGACAACTGAAATCAAAAGATGAAGACTTTGTAAAGGCAGGATGGGGGACATGGTGGAACTTAGGAATGAATATAAAGGGCCTGAAATTCAAGATTTATTCAGTATCTGTGTAAACAAGTAAAACCTTTCTGATTTTTCTTTTCCTATCAACTTTTGGAGACATTTTGATGTATAAACTCTGAATTATATACAAATTTTTTAGTTTTTTTTTTTAGGGGATAAAAAAATGGTTGTGGGACTTTCTTGGCGTAAACGTTACAGGTATTCTCTTAAGTGTCTCAAAATCAGGATTAAAATTCAAGAAATCCAGAGAGATTCGCAGTTGCCAAGATACGTGGCAAGTCTTACCTGTGACTTGTAACAGCATAATACAAGTGCCATTCCATGCAAGACTGATGGCAGAGACTGAGTGAAAGCTGCCTAAATGAGATGAACATGACCAGTGGCCCTTGTGTGGTATAAATGTAACAGCTAAACTGGTTTTTGAATCCACATAGTAAAAGCCAAACCGTGGTGTTTAAAAGCTTTTGCATGTGTGAGTGCTCACAGACACAAACAAAACTGCCTCCTCTGTAAGCACCCCCACCGCCTCCTCCTCAAAAAAGTAGGCCAAACCCACACTTGTAAAGCCACTTGGAACTCTTGAGTGGCTGTTTTGTGTTGGTATATGAATGTAAACACAGGAAGATGGGTATTATTTGGAGGCAAAACATTTGTGAACAAAACCCAACCGCAGGAGAAACAATAGTCCATTTTTTGGCTGTGCTTTAAGGAAACATTTCCTATTTTTTTTCCTGAACATAATAGGAATCAAAGGCTTTGTGCATATTCTTCTCATTCAAAACAATATCAAGTGTGACATTGAATCTCCTCCCCAGTTGGAATATCCGTGATGATTGTGAATATTCATCCACTAACTCTGCCAAAATTAATACTGCTGGGATAAGAGGCTGAGTCTTTCCTGGGAGATAAGCTGGAAAGTAATAGTTCTGTCTGGAACCTTAACTATAACTGTAAAGATTAATATAAAAGTTACAGTAACATGAGGCTTTGAAAGGCATCTGTAAGTGGAATTTTTGAGTGGAAGTGTAGAGACTCAGAACAATGTGTTGCATTTCTTTTTCCAGCTTTGCAACAGTAGGTATTGGAAATGTCCTTATCCATTCTTTGTGCTTGGGTGTGTGCTTTGTGTCCAAGCATCTGCCATTGGAGCCAGCAAACCTTTAATATATTTAATTTCTGGAGACAGACAGGAGGTCTTGCATTATTTAAATGCAGGAATTCTATGACAAAGCTGCAAAGTCTCCAGCTCTTAGACTGTTTGATACAGGCAAGGCACACAGAATATTCCAGGGAGAATTTGAATAGAGCCTAGTTATGGTTTATAATCCTAAAGTAGGATTAGAGTCTTGCAGTATATTGAGCTCACTCAGAAGAATTAAGCAAATATAACTGGGCTTCAGGGCTGAGCCCGAAATTGTGTTCTGTTGAGAAGGTAGCAGGGATATCAGATTTATTTGTGAGGATTCAGTCTGGGCAGAAGTCGTGGCAGTCTCTTCCTGACTGACTGATAATCACATCCAGGTAACAGGAGTGTTTTAGGACTAATATACAGCCTGTATTTATTCTGTGTGAATAAGAAGAACGTGCCCAGCTCCCTCAAGTGTATCGCGTTGCTGAATTCACCAAGATTCTAAAGGACTCTTGAGGTCTTTGGTCCAAATCAGTGGCCTCTCTTCTCGTAAAGTCATTATAGAGTTTACATCAAAATAGTTTAAACACTGTGTTAGATTTACATATGTATATATGATGAACCATTCCTGAGGGAAAAATAGCACACTTTGTGCTGTGAAGAGTCATGGAATGGTTAAGCTTGTAAAGAACCTCGGGAGATCTAGTCCAGCCCCCTGCTCAAGGAGGGTTCTCTTGGTTTTGAAATTCACATCAACAAGGAAATAAGTATATTAAGGCTTCCTTCTCCCACCTTTTCCTCCTCAACCTTTTTATTCATATCTGTTCTTCTTTCTGGTCCACTGTATGTCTCATGGATGCTTTTGCAGGCAAAATGGACCAGGCAATGACACCTGTGGATGGCCTGTGCTTGGTAAATTGGATGCTGAGCTTTGCCCTCAGCCAGCCTTTGGTCTTTCCTTGTGGAAGCCACTGATCTCTAAATTCTTACTTGAAAACTCATTCTTGACACAAACCATGGTGATGTGCAAATCCTTGGAGAAAATATTTTCCAGGGAAGCTTTAATGCACATAAATTGTCCTGTGATACAGGACTTTGACTGTGTGATCACCAGGGGCTGAGAGCAGTTGTGGGAGGATCCAGTGGGGGTACCTGGACAGGGTTGCTTTGTAGAATCATAGAGTGGTTTGTGTAAAAGACTCTCTTGTTCCAGCTCTCCTTCCATGGGCAGGGACACTTCCCACTAGACCAGGTTGCTCAAAGCCCCATCCAAGCTGGCTTTGAACACTTCCAGGGATGGGCCATGCACAGCTTCTCTGGTCAGCCTGTGCCAGTGAATTACATTTATAGTGGAATTATAAGTCTTACTTCAACCTCACACGTGTTCTTAGGCCTGAGATAACACACCAGAGCAGCATTGTGTCCTCCTGAGTCCATGCTCAAAATGCCCAGAGGAGTTTCACGTGCAAGCCTTGGATCCTGTGCACATTGTTTGAGCTCTGCTGTGTGAGATGGATATTATGATACAGTTAATCTCTTTGGAGAAATATGTATTATCTCTCAGAATCTGTCTGGTCCTGTAAGGTTTGGAGAATAATAGGTAATCTAATGCATCACAGATGAAGCAGCTGCACATGGAGGAGAGTTATGTCATTGTTCCTGTGAAGCAGAGGGGAGAGGAAGAAGAGGTCTATCTCCAGACAGATCACTATTTACCTCTGAAGCCTTTGTGTCCAGATGCCTTTTGGAGGCTTCAGTGCTGTAGCATGTGGTGTTTGAACTAAGTCACCACCACCAGGAGGCTGGGAAAAGGGAAAGGAAGCCACAGGCAGAGATGATTTGTGGGAATAGTAACGCTGAGAAGCAGTCAATTGAACACAGCACCTGAGTTCAAAGCTGAGGGAATTGTCCTCAGAGTGATCAGGGTGGTTGTTTGCATTGCCTTGGGAAGTGCTGGGCAGCAGAACTGGATGGGTGCAGAATTGGATGACCCCAATAATCAAGGGGTGCTCATTGCCTCTTGAAATTTTCACTGGACTGGAAATAGGTGCGGGGATATGAAGTGAATTGGAGGCAGTGGCAAACGGAGCTCTTTTTATGTCTTAAGCTCTGTTCTGTGATGGGGAGTAAGTGGTTGAATATGTTGAGTTAACTAGCACATAACTTACTGTCTTGCTTCTTTCCTGTAAGTTTTATATAACAGAAGTGGTGTAGTTTGGAGAGGTGTCATATTTTTACAAAGAGATCAGTAGCAACAAAACTTCTGAAGAAAGCTCAGGCAAAAAAGTGTTTGCTTTTTTCTATTTAGATTAACTGAAATTTTTAAAAATATATTAAATGTAAAGAAGAGTGTAAAAAGCATGTCCTTTTTAAAAGATTTTTTTCCTTCATTCTAACCTCTCTTAGAGGTACATCTGAAATCCTCTTTCATAATAATTGAAACAAATAGCTTTTTAAAAATAAAGTTATCTGCTATTTCTTGCTACTTAGAAGTAAAGAATTCGTGCTTTTGGCATATTGTACCTCTTTAGCATTTTCTTTTCTTGTCTGTAAAATTGTAGAAAAGCTGAGTTGTTCTTCAGAGTGATTTTGGTTTATTTTACCCATATTAAAAATTTAGAGACATACTAAGAGTTTTCCTGCCTTTCCTTAGAGAAGAGACTTTAGAGACTGTTTATCTGGATGTTGAATTTGTCTTTTGTTATCTTTGAAACTTACCCAAATTTACTGAAGTTTCAACTTTTTGGAAGATTTCCACTGTATATTCTTAGCAGGTAAATCATCTAATGATTCTGTCTGCAGCAGGAATGTGCTCCATTGATCCCTCTAGGATCAATGCTTTAGGAATTGGACAGGACTTTGTTTGCAGGTGTTCTTCCTGGCAGCAGGTCAGGAAGTTAAAAATTCCCCCTGCTAGTATGAAGACACGATACAGCAGCTGATAGGGGTACAAAAAGCTAAAAGTTATGCAACTTTAATTAAATCTGTTGTGCATCCTGGTAGACTGTAGCATTTAATGTCTTTGCAGAATTATACATTATATTTTTATTTTAATATGTGACTAACTGCATCAGTGTCTTGCTGGACAAATATTTTTATTGTACTGTGTTTTGCTTTTTAAAATCACTGGCTTGCAAGTTTTTAGTCAGTTCTTTCTAGACATGCTGGAAATGACATAAAATACAGGCTTCACTGTGTTTCCATTAGGTATAACTAGAAGTTATTCAGGAAATAAAGCAGCAGTAGTAGCTCTTTAACTTGCTGACACTTCAGGTACTTTTGTTGAACTGGAAACAACCACATCAGAGCTGAAACAACAGCAGCAGGTTCAGACTCCGCTGTGTAGACTAGATAACACAGAGAACCCGTAACTCATGTCTTGAGCTTCTGAAAAGACAAGGCTCCTGCTTTGGCAGTGGACTGACCACCTTCATTTTTCCATTCTTGCCTGAGAGTGAGTAATGCAAGTTTCCACCTTGTCCTGCCGTCAGCCGAGTTCCACCCTGAGCGTGGGGGCACCGTGCGCGGGGCCTCGGGCTGCCCGTTGTGGCTCCGCAGCTCGGGGCTCCCAAGCGGGCAGGCCCCCTTCTCAGCGCTCCCCCTGCCCCACAGGAGCCTCTTTCATGGCAGAAAATGGAAACCACCTGCTGCAGGGACGTGTGTGTGTGTGTGTGTGTGTGTGTGTGTGTGTGTGCCCTCTGGCACACCTGCTTCTCATTTCCTGCCTTGAAAGTGTCTGCCATGAGAAGGAGCGGAGGAACGGTCTCCCTGTGCCGCTCCGCCCGGAGGCCCTCGCTCTGCACAGCCCCGTCCTCGCCTTTGCCATCTCGGTCCTCTTGGAGGAGCCTGAGAAGATGCAGAGCACACATGGTATGGGATGTTCAGCTTAGGTTGTGCTGGGTTCTTTGTCCTCTCGTTGTGGTCAGTTCAAGCGGTAGGGATCTACTTGAGAAGTCACCAAGCTGAGGGTGAGACAGTGATTTAATCCTTAGTTTCTTGCATGGAGCTCAAATGAAAGACCAAAGTCTGTAGCAAGTTAAGGTTTGGATAACCTGTGAACTGAGTTTACTGTTTGGTACAGAAAACTAAAATTGAAAAATTAGAGCTCTGATTTCTTACCTTTCCTTTAGATTAGTATGCAGTGTGTCCAAGAGCTGAGAATTGAAGATGTTGATCTTAAAAAATAAAAACCTCACAGAAAACCCCCACTAGTAACTTGAGTTTTGTGGAAGCTGTGCACAGGTTAAGTAGCAAATTACTACAGAATAGAACTATTAGCTATTAAAAAGATTGCTTATGAAGGAAAAATACCAAATTTTACCTTAAATGTTACTGGCTTGTCTGTTTTCTCAGTTCAGCAACTGAGACTTTCCCAACCAGCTGCAGCACATACGTCTCTGGTGCTGTGATATTGAATTATATTGGCTTCATTTACCACCAAACCCAACAGAACAAAATGTCCTGAAAGAGCTTAAACGCCATTATGTGCATATAGATGAACACTGGTTGAAATGCATGGACTGGGCTTGGCCCTACAGCACAGTCTCATAAAACTGGCTTTTGCTAAGCTGTGTTAATTCACGTGATCAGGTTTATGCAGAAAACACTAAAAAGTTTTGGCTGAATTGGTAACTTAAGAGGGCTGATGATCCATCTGTGATTTTTAAGTTATATTCAGATAACAGAAGAGTCTGTGGAAAAAAGAAAAAAAAAGAGTTTGTAGATTCCCAGACTGTTCTTGTGGGGATCTCTTAGGAATCAATGAGGAGTAGTTAAGTAGGAAAAATGTCATTTCACATTTCAGTACCCACAGAAGAGGGAAGTCCTATTTCACTGTTGGTCCACTTGGCACTTTGAAAGAAACACTACATTAAAAGCTGTGTTTTTAAGTGGCATCATCCAGGAAGAGAAGCGTGTCTGAAGATTAGTTCTGCTGTTTCTGTGGGATTGTCAGGGGTTTTCTGTGTGATCTTCAGGCGATTTTCAGGCAGAGGTAGAACCTTCTAGTTGAAGACAGGTTGTTTGGGATCTTTTGAGTTTTGTTTGTTTGGATTTTTTTTGTTTGTTGTTTTTAAAATTCTGGTTCTCACCAAGTGTGTTGGTTTGAGTGCAGAATAAACCTGTGGGGGCTGTCAGGTCTCATCATTCTTCCCTTCCTTTATCACAGGAGCCTGTTGTTGCCAAATACCTCTGGAGCATTTATGAATCTGTTTCATTCTTTCCCTTTAACCTGGGGGACTAGAAACTTTCTCTCAATAGCCATTCTCCTCCCAGCCTGTATCTGTGCTTGGAATTGCCCAAACCAGATGCAGCATCTTGCACTTGGCCTGGTTGACCTCCATGAGGTTTGCTTGGGCCCACCTCTCAAGCCTCTGTCCAGGTCCCTCTGGATGGCATCTCTTCCCCCACAGCTCTGTGTCATCAGCAAAGCTCCTGAGGGTGGCCTCCATCCCTCTGTCCATGTTGCTGCCAAAGAGGTGGAACAGCACCATTCCTCAAGGAACACCACTCATCACTGGTGTTTGCTTGGACATCCAGCCATGGACCACAGCGTGCAGCCACTTCCTTATCTGTCAAGTGGTCCATCCAGCAAATCCATGTCTCTCCAATGCAGACAGAAGGATGTTGCGTGGGACAGCATCAAAGGCGTTGCACAAGTCGAGGTAGATGACACCAGTTGCTCTTCCCTAATCCACCAACACTTGGAACCCCGTTGTAGAAGGCCACCAGATTTGTCAGGCATGATTTATCCAAATCAACTGTGTAGACTGTACATCTCCTGTAGAAACATTGCTCCCTTTGCCAGTAGTGATCCCAGAGGAGGCCAGTTAATTATGCTTAGTTCTGCAAACATGGACAACAGCAGTTCTTACAGTAGTGTTTTTGTCTTTGGAGGGACCATGAGGAGGAAACGTGGTGTTTGCAAAATATTACTGTGTTAGGGAGATAATTTTTTTGCTATATGAAACAGTTATTTCAGTGAGAAGCACTAATTTAACCCAGTAAATTTTTCCAGCCAGTCATCTCCATTTGAGTCACTCATGTGTGAAGTGTTGGAGAAGCATTGCTCTGTCATTGCAAAATGTTTGTCTCTGAAATATAATGAGCTTCAGGTTACCAAAGAGAAGTCATCAGCATAACTGGGAGAGGATAGTAAAATGATTCAAACTGTTTACAGGGAAGTTACTAAAACAAATGTATTTGAAACTTTAATGGAGAGCTGAGAAATTCTCATTGGGAGTCCCTGTTGGTTTGGGTTTAATATAATTCAGTAGAAAACCCACCATGTATATTGACACATGCAGTTAAATGTGAGGTAGTTAAGCAAATGATCCAGATTTACATTTTCATCACCTTGTGTGCATGATCTGGAAATGTGTTTAAATAACTTTCACTTTAGGTGGTGTCCTGAGTCATATCAATACAGCTTTTTCAGAAGCTGGCTAGTGCTGGTGGTTACACTGCAAGTGACTGCAACTATAAATTTGAACCCACAACTTTATATTGTAATATATAAATCAGTTTGGACTGCTGTAGCAATGTGTACATTCTTTTTGTGTCTAGTCCTAGTATTATCTACAGTGTTTTCCCTGTCTGAGGCCATAGAGACACACAGATTTGCTAAACCTGCAAGACACTGGTTCTGACTTGAGATAATAGAAAGGATAATTCCATTGGAATAATTAGGGTGATTCTTTTTCTCAGCCTTTATCTGGTCAAAGTATGTGAAACACTGCTTGGTTCTTTTTTTTCCTTGTTCAAAAATGAAAGGTCCTCCATTAAAAACTGCAATAACCAATTTTTCCTCTTCCAAGCAGGGGAATTATTTTCCTTAGTTGTCTGTCCATGCAGATTGCCAGCATGTGATGTGTTGAAAGGTTTTTACATACACTGCCAGCAGCAGTCTGTAAGTTTGCAGCCTTATAGGTTGACATAAATATGACAGAAAGCAGTGACTTTGACTGCGGGGATGTAGAGATGTTTGCAGGACTGCAAAGCTGCTTTCCTTGTGGTTCCTTCTGGCTCACATCAGTGGGCTGCAGCTGTTCTTAACCCATATTAAGTTTTCTCTCTCTGAATTTGTTCTTTTGGAGCAGAGTTGATGTTATGGGAACTCTTCAATAAAGACATTCTCTTGGGGGATAAATAACATTCGACGTCATGCTAAAAAATGGCTATTGTCTTTTTGATGCCAGTTTAGGAAATACTTTAAAATTGTGAAGTAGTAACATCTGGTTTTATTCCTTGATGCACAGTATATGCATAGGCTCTCCGGTTTCTGGGTTCCATTTGGTTGATTCCCGTTCAAAGTGCCATACTTCTCTACCTCATGTAGGGTATAAATGTGATGTTTAAAGGTGTTAATGTATTCTTTTCAGGTGTGCTCAGTTTTTGCTGGAGCATGGCCTCATTTAGCTTTTCTCTTTACAGCAAAACTTCGTAGCGATTAGAGTTTCTTAGTTTAAAAAAAGTGATATCCAGGTTGTGCTCTCTGGGTAAAATACATCTTGTGGGGTTTTCTTGGGGGTTTTTTTGTTGTTTTTTTTTTTTTTCCCCTCGTGGTCTTCTTACATCACTTTGTGTGGAATAAGTAGTAGGTCGATCTCAGTTTTGTTGTGGGCTGAGGCTTTTGAGCCTGGGTGTGATGAGGCAGTGAATGGACAGACCCCTGTAAGCAGCTGCTGAGGATGCTCTGTTGCATGAGTCTCTTGACTATTTCCTGACCAGGACCCTTCTCTCACAGTCTTGATTAAAACACTTTTTGCCTTGTGTTCTGAAGAACTGGCTCCCTTGGCTGTGTAATTGTAGTATTTCAGCGCTTTCATTTTCCTCTGAGTTTGTAACTGGTTTTCACTGAGTCTGTTTGCTATACAGAGATTTTTTTTGTCTTTCCCTTGCTCCAGTTATATGCAGATTCAGTGCCAAAGTGCCCCACTTCAAACAGTTCAGTTTAGCTGAATTGTTTTAATCAGGAGACACTGCTCATGAACAGGAGAACATATCTAAAGACTGAGGTATTGTGATGATTAAAAACTGTCGTGATGATTAAAAACTATTTTGATGATGGAACATAGCAAGATTTTGGGGCACATGCAGAGGGTGTTTCATCAGTCTGATCCCTGGGCTGATTCTCTGGTGTTAAATGCATCTATAATGCTCCAAAGTGGTTTTTTCGTTTGTTTGTTTTTTGTTTGGTTTTTTTTGGTTGTTTTTGTTTGTTTGTTTGGGTTTTTGTTTTGTTTGTTTGTTTTTTGTGTGTGTGGTTGTTTTTTGTCTTTTTGTTATCTTGGAAATGAGAAGTGAGTGTGGTAATTTTTCCTCCCTTCTATATTAGCAATTTTTGAAGAACAGTGTGTGTAAACTCACCGTGTATTTAAGGGGAAGGGTGTAATTGTGTGACAAATAACCAGAAACAAAGATTCTTTGAGTAGTTTGCCGTGTTAATTAGAGTTTCAAAGTGGTGAGAAGAACAAGAAACCAGCCTGGAGCAGCTCCAAGACAGTGCTGGACCTGCCACCATATGTTGTGCCCTATTGTGCCCCAAACACTCAGTGCTCTAAACTCAGCTTATTGGGAAGCACAGCCATGAGAGGCTCAGCAGGGTGCACTGGAGCCACTTTGCTTGGGTTTCATTATTGCATTTTTCTTTGTGCCACATCTGGGCTGGGCTCAGCCTGTGCCTCACAGTTCTCTCTGCTCTGGGCTTGTTAGTGCTTCCACTAAAGTGGGTGTTCTCCATGGAGACTGGGCTGCCTCTGAAGCCAGCCTGGTCCGGAGGTCCTGCCAGTTCCAGCCTCCTGCCATGGGGAGGCAACTGGATTGTTTCCAGCCATGAATTGTTTCTGGAAGCTGCATAGGTGTGTTTATGGAGTTCTGTATCTGAGCCAGTAAGTCCAACTGGATTATAGCAGTTTGTTTTTTTTATATGGAGCCAGCACAGTGCTTGGATCGACTGTTGTGTTAATGAGAAATATGCTAGAAATACCTATATATAATTGGGAATTAACTGTATTTGACTTGTCTCTATATATTCTGGTGTCTCATGCCATTTTAGGTCCTCATACACTCTGCAGTTGCAAGTCTGGCCAAACTGTAGTCATCTAAATTTAGATAATTTGAAATAATCATCCCATTATAGCTGTACATTAGTTGTGTTTTTCCTCATTTCCTCATGGGATAACACAGTTTAATGGCTCTTGCTTAGACCTCTTCCAGCTGCTTTGTCAGCTCCCTTGCCATTGAGGAAAAATGTCAACAAACTGGAGGCTTAACTAGTATAATGACCTTTGTCTGTATGCAGAAGGTGTCAGCAGTGGGTTTTCCTGTCCAAAAGAAAATGCTGATCCAATAAAAATGCAAGGTGCCATTTGGCTGCAGCATGTCCCAAAGCACAGTGCAGGGATGGAAAAGAGCATATGAATCCAAAGAGCAAGTGTGAAAGTGCTCCTGCAGAGTAAGAGTAGCAGCAATGACATGCTTGTCTTCATCCTCAGGAGGTTCCAGGGGATGCTTACAGAAAGCAGGGATAGTGAGTGGTTGTTTGCAGAAGCTTTTTAGTTTCTTAACCCTTTAAAAATTACAGGGATTTGTATTAGGAGTACCCTGAGCAGTCACTCTGGCAAAAACAAAAAAAAAAAGGATAGGTGAGTTTATGTATTCCTTTGTTGACAAAAGGCTAAATCAGATGGGCTAAACACAAGATTCTGTCATGCAAGAGGAGTTACTGTGGCATTCTCTGAAGGTGGACTTGGTTTGAGGAGCTGCATGCAAGGGTCCTTCCTGAGAGCGTGCTTAGTGAGTGGGTTCTGTCTGGATAAAGATGACAAGTCAGAGATGGACTCGCTGTTTCTTTTTTCTGTACTTGCCTTTTTCAGTTTAGGAATTTCTGCAGGAGAAATTACAGGAAAATTTTGAGGGGGGAAAAAAAGCTGTCACAGTGGAATTTTCATGTGACTCAGTGTCACTCTCCTCTTAAAAAAATAAAAAAAATATGGCAGAAACTTGTCACATGCATCACTGTGAAGAAACTGTCCTGATTTGACATAAGCACAGCCAAATTAACATCCTGATACAAACGAATGGCAGAGTTTTTTCACAGCGTTACCTCTGTTCTGACTGTTCCCAATCTTAATGTATCTTTAGGTTGTGGAGAGCACCTTGTCCGAACCATCCTGGCCAGAGAATGTTCATGTGCTTTGCAGACAGAAGATGCCCACCAAGCTCTCCTAGAGACTATGCAAAACAAGTTTATTGGTAAGTTGATGGTCCTCGTTGCCTTCACGTTGCCCCACGTTGTTCAAAATGTAAGTGACTGTATTCAACAAAATTAAGACACTTATTTTTGTGATTTCTGCTGAAGCCTTGTGTTGCAGCTGGCTTCAGGTTTTGTGTTGTGTTACATCTGAAAAATGTTAAACTACAGAAGAATATTTTAGGAAATCTAAAGGAAAACCCTTGGAAGTATCTCAATTGTTATGTGAGTCATAGAAAACCCGGAGAGGGTTGGAGAAAGAATTTCCTGCCTGAATCATGGCCTGTGGTGTACAATTGCATATTTTAGAGTTGGTGGTTTAGGAGCATTAGTAAAAATTATTCATCGTGTTAACCCTTTTAAAAATAGTAGACTTCAAAACTATTCCATGTTCTAATAAAATGCTTTAGACAGACAGATTCTGGTTTGCCATTTACACAGTGAAATTCATTTCTTGAGAAAGTGAAGTAGGTTTCATTCAAAAAGCAAATTTTCCCCTCGATTTCAGAGAATTGCACATGTGTTTAGTTTCTTTTGATTATAGACTTTTTCTTCAAGTCATAAGCCAAATGCAAATGTGGAATTTTAAAATATCCATACAAATCTTGAACTTTTGAAGAGAGCCTGGACTCCAACGAGGCTTCTGGCATATATGTTCACTTGCACTGTCTTTATAGCCCTAAGAATTTTGGAGTCTTTAGATCCCACAGCTAATTTTCCCTCTTCAAAATTTCTTATGGACAACATAGCTCTTCTTGTACACTGTGTTGCCAAAGCTCATTTTTATGGTATTTTAATTAGAGCTGAAAGAGGGACATGTGCACATCTTTTGGGGCCCCAAGGGACTGGTGCCTTTGGTCTTGGCAAACAGTGCATTTCTTTATTTCTGGTTATGATGTTGAATCCGTGTTAAACTCTGCTTCTGACAGTGTCCTATTTGACTGTTGGAGGGGAAATCACCTTCACCCTGGAAGGCTGCACTTCATGTTGCAGGCATTTCTAGGTGCTGTGAGAATGCAGAACTACTCAGGGTGTGTTCCCCCAAAAGATTCTAATCCAAGCAGCAAAAATGGGACTGTCTGTATTTAATCACTCATTCCAGTGCATAGTGGCACAAAATTAGGCATTTGTGTACCCAGGGAAGCCTTTAGGAAGGATGCTTGTGGTAATTTGGCTAATTTGTAACCCTGCTTTGCAGGTGTTGCATGGAATTGGTCTTTCTTCAGACAGGTTAGATCTTTAGTCCACCCTCAAAATGTATGGTGCTGTTTGTGGTCAGAGTACTAAAAAGCAAGTATAAATTGTACATACCTTTGTAAAATTTGTACAAGTTCATATTAGTGCATGCACACACACAAAATGGAAAGCTGTGGGTGAAGTAATTCATAGAAAGTGGCTGATAAAAGACCAAAAAAAAGCAGACTTTTTAGTTGAGGTGCCTTCTCTAAGTTGGTTTGAGTTTTCTGGGTTTTCTTTGTTCTTTTTGGTACCAGTGAGCAAAAATGCAATTCCTCTTTTGTTTTTTAAGGCAAACCTGTTTTGCCACCAGTTTGCAAAGCAGATGTTCTCATTTTAAATGCTAACTGGCTACTATGTGATATATACTTTGTAGTCTTTACTGGAAATGTAAAAATATTTCTGTTGGAGATAAGAACATATTAAATGTTGTTGAAGTTTTTGTTATACCTGAAGCTATCCCTTCCAGAGAAAGGGGAGCTGCACAGGCAGATACCAGGGTAACAGTGTGATGTCTTATTGCCTTGGGAAAAGAGGCTAAACCAAACCAAACAAGGGAGAGCAAAAAGAATGAGAGACAGGATCAAATTAATGCTTTTCATGATGAGAAAATTCGAAAGAAACCTAATTTATAATGCCTTTTTCAAGTGTCATGATTTAATTAGGGACAGGTCTGGCTTGTATTTTCAGAAACTTATCACTGCAAGCTTTTGTTGCCTGACGGCAGGAATGTGTAGTATCTGCTCACTTTGGGGCAGTGCTGATGTGGGGGAAAACAAAGATACAGCCAGCTTTGGGTTTTGGGAGGGTGAGGTGCTTGGGTGCTGGGTTTTGATCAGAAAGCAGAAAATCCAGTTTGCCCTCAGCTGTCCTGGGGATGAAAACTGACTGAGGAAAACTTCAAAATCCAGATGCATCGTGCTGTTTACTTGTGGCACAGTGCTGAGTTTGTAGCCAGCAGTGTAATTTGGGGGGGGTCTTGGCAATTCTGAAGATTCATAGGCAAACTCCAGAAGTGGGGGTTTGGCTGAGTGCATTTGAGACCTGGCTGAGTGGCAGATGGTCACAATCAGTGTCACAGAATCCAGTTGGAGACCTGTCAGTGGGGTCTGTTCTGGGCCCAGTACTGTTTAAATTGTTCCTCAGTGCCTCCTCAGCAAGTTCACTGGTGTCACAAAGCTGGGAGGAGTGGCTGCTGCCCCAGAGGGCTGTGCAGCCCTTCAGAAAGACCTCGACAGGTTGGAAGGACAGGCAGAGAGGAGCTGCCTGAAATGCAGGTCCTGCACCTGGGGAGGAATAACCCCAGGCACCAGTATGGGCTGGGGGTGACCTTCTGGAAAGAAGCTCTGCAGAGAAAGACCTGGGGGTTCCTCCTGGACAACAAGCTGTCCATGAGCCAGCAGTGTGTCCTGGAGGGCATTAGGAACAGCATTGCCAGCAGGTCGGCAGAAATGTTCCTGCCCCTCTACTCAGCCCTGGTGAGGCACATCTGGAGTGCTGTGTCCAGTGCTGGGCTCTTCAGTACAAGAGAGACATGGAGCTCTTGGAGTGGGACCAGCAGAGGGGGACTGGAGCCACCTCTCTTAGGAAGAAAGGCTGAGGGAGCTGAGCCTGTTCAGCCTGGAGAAGAGATGATTGAGAGGGGACTTTACCAATGTGTGTAAGTATCTATAGGGGGAGTGCCAAAGAAGATGGAGCCAGTCTCTGTTCTGGGTGCCAACCACTGGAACAGGAGGAAGGGGACAAAATGATGCACAGAAAGTTCCACCAGAATATGAGAAAGGAATTCTTCTGTGTGAGAGTTACATCTCACTGGAACAGATTCCCTGGGGAGACTGTGGAATCTTCTTCACTGGAGATATCCTGGAAACATCCAGAAGCAATCCTGTTCCACGTGCTCTGAGACAACCTTGCTTGAGCAGGGAGGTGGGACCAGATGACCTGCTGTGGTCCCTTCCAACCTGACCCATTTTGTGACTCTGGGGATGCAAAGTTACATCTGACAAATACAATGCCACGATTGAAAACGTGCACTGTGCTTCAAACAACAGGCTTTTACTAAACAGGCCGTTTTTCCTGGGAATTGTCATAGGCAAAGTGCTAGTTGATAGCTCAGGGTGTGTGGTGTGATGTAGGATTTCTTGAGGTTGTGAAACAACAGGGGTCAGGTGGGCTGACAGACCCCTTGCTGAGGGCGTGGATTCTTCCCTTGCCATCCTTGATGCCCCGTTTTGTGCTCCTGTCAAGCTTTCACCAGAGTTATAACAGACCAAGGCTGAAAAAACTCCAGCCCAGAGCAAAGCTGAGCTAGAATGTTTTGTCAGGAGTCAAAATGTGCATTACTTGTGTGTAAGGATGAACAGCTGATTTTGGCACTTGCCACTACATTGGTGCTTCCTGTTTACAAGAACTCTGCGAGTGTCTGCAGAGCCCCGGGAGTCCTTCCAGCTGGGGAATGCCTGGCTCAGACAGGGAGTCCTGTTTAAACAGCAGGTGATGAGCAAACTCAGGTCAGATGTGCTTCTCTCATCCTCTCTCAGGGCCAGCTTACTATGGATAATGCACAGTTGGTGAGAGAAATTAAATTTAGATTTTTTTTGTAAATCAAGTGGGCCCCATATCTTTAGTCCAAGGCTTGGTTCTCAGTTGAAGAGTGGAGTTCTGTAAACACAAATACCTTCCAAACAGGAGAACAGAGGATTTGGTTACTCATCATTCCTTTCAAATGTAGCCAAGTTTGTGGAATGTAGACTTAGAGTAAATGTTTGTGTCATCTCACTGGCGGGAAATCTGGGCTTTTAACAATGACAGTGTTACCAATAGTACTTTAAAGCTTCTTATGAAGTATTAGAAAATAATGAGCTGAAAGAAATAGTTGGAGCCTGATATTTGTTCTTTCCTTAGCGAAAATATGTTCCTGTTCTTGTATTTTCAAGTCGTGTTTCAGTTGACAAACGAACAGAGTCTGCAGAAGGATAACGCTGACACTTTCCCTTCTAGAAATTCAGTGTCAAATTCCTCTCTCCTGAGCAGGAGTTTGGACAGCTAGGAATCACAGAATATGAATTTCCTGATTACTAGTTATGCTTGCTGGGGAGGACGAAGCCTCATGCTTGAACGATTACAAGGCTGCCAGTGACTGGCATTGCACAATGTGGAGTTCCTTTATGTTTTGGTGCTGCAGCACTTTAAGCTTTGCCGTGTCCTTTGTGATTTTGCATCAGGGGGAGCTGTGGAAGGGTTCTCATGCTTCTCCGGGACAGAGGACAGGATTTAAGAAGAGAAAGAAGTGATCCTGTTTTATACACCACGAGTTTGTGTTTGATGGCAGACAGAACTGAATAGTCCTCTTTGTTACCTGGGCCATAAAAGCAGCTGGAAACACAACATGGTGATGTTACACAAGGGTTTGTCAAGGTCCTGCCTGTGCTTCTCCATGTCAGGAGCATTGGGGTTTTATTGGTCAGAGCTGCCCTCAGTTATTTAATTTCTTAAAATCTTCCCTGTAAAGTTTTGAAGGGCAGGTGCTTTCCCTTGCAGCTTCTTAAAAATTCAAAAGAGGTTTTAATTATACTCTGAAGTATGAAGATCTCTGATTTCAGAGAGCTTGTGCTTAAGCATCTAGCAAATAAAGGTGCATGAAATTAAAAGCAGTCTTCATTTAGTGCTTATTCTATTCCTCTGACGTTCATTTCCGTTGTTAACCTTGTTGTTTAGCGGGATACAAAGCAGAAGCAGAGTGGCAAACAGCTTCCCTCTCAGCCCATTCTGCACACAAAGCCCAAGTGCAAGTGATCTGATCAAGTCTCATTTTCCCTCACACTTCAGCACAACAAGGTTTAGAACTGTTTGGCTGCCCTCTGTTAAACTGAAGCCCTGAGTTGCTTACACCACACCACAAGCAGTGTGGAGTGCAAAGTTTTAAGCCTTTCAAAGCTGATGTAAACACTGAGGCTGGTAATGGTTTCTCTGCTGTGGAAGGGCATGAATGTAAAACATCTGCTGAACAGCTGGGTAAGTGTAAATAAAACACTTGTTTTACAGCTTAGTGTGGAATCCGTGCTAGAATGGATCTGTGCAGTAGCTGCAAATGGGGAAAAAGGCACAGGATCAGAAGTGGGAGCAATGGGAGAGCTTCAACTCACGGGTGATGTCAAAGAGAAAGTGTTCTTCACTTGTAGCTGCAGCTCCTCCAGAATGCTGAGGCCATTATTTGCCTGAACATTGTGAAATCTGTCTGCCCTCTCCTTGGTCAGCAGCAGAACTTGGGTCGTGGTTCAGTTCTGGTTGCTCTTGGCAGAACTTGATGGGATCAGCAAATGTGGAATTGCTATGAAGATTTTTTTGTTTGTTTTTAAGGGACCATTGCTGCATATTAATGAAGGACAAAATATATAAATTAAAGCTTGCTAATGCTTTCTGTATGTCAGTTAGCAATAACAGTAGTTGAGCTTGGAAGGGGGGAAATGTGTTTTGTAAGAGAGCATTTTGTGGCTGAGGGAGGTGAGGATTAAAATAAAACTAAGGAAATAAGGATTTTGTTTGGCTTTTCTCTACCCCTTCTCTCTGGTGTGGGCAGTCAGTGCTAACATTATTAGTGAATGCTGCAGCTGAAGTTGTACTTTGGATTTTTCATGCCATATTCCTCAGTGGCAACTGGGAAAGGAACAATGACTTCCATGAGACTTAAAATAGTGTTAAAAGCCCCAGGTTTTTGTAGTTTTTTCATTAGCAGGCTATTAGATCAAAGATTTGTCTAGCAATTCTGGTTTAGTGCAGTAGAAAACAACATTTTTGGCTAGTAGTCATACTTTATTTTACTAAATTTTTAATTTGTATAACAAAATCTATCATTCTGAGGAACACAGAGCAAAAATGGTGTAGGAGTGTGGGAACCAGATCACTTCTTCCTTCTGAGGAGAAACCATCCTGCCTTTAAAATACGCATGGCAGTATTTCAGTGGCACCTTTTCTCTTCCTCTCAAAATACTAACTAAATAGTGTACATGAAAAAATGTCATTACTAATATTGGTATTTTTTACAGAAGTCTGCACTATTATTTATTTTTCTCAATGGGTTGACTGTAGCAAAATGAGTTTTAGTACTAAATTAATGAAATATTGTCAATTCAAAGATTATGAACATGTTTTGAGAATAGTCAAATGAACTCCGGCATACAGTGCGTGGAGTCTGTTTAGAAATAAAGTATAATACTGCTTTTATACTGTGATTTTTACAGATTTTAATGATGGATGCATAGCATTTAGCTGTCTAGAATTTTGCTTACCATATACCTACTCATTTTTACTGTATTGCTGTGTTGAAATACACTTTAGCATAATTGTAATCCTCAGTAATAACTCTGCATATCCAGAAGGATCTTGGTTTAAAAAAAACCCTTAATCTCTTTGAATCCCTCTTTTAACATTTTTGAAAAATGGCTTTAATTGGAATATAAAACACATCCTCTCTTTCAAGGAATGTGCTGTTCAGTGTGTATTTAATTTGGCTTAGAGGCTGATTCTGAAGGGAGGAGAAACAGCCTGGACTGACTGTAATGCAGAACAGTGTCCTGTCATTAGTGCAGCCCAGTGGATGTCACTGGCACCTCTCTGAGGCTGATGCCCCCAAAATACAACAGTGACTTGCAGGCAGCACCCCCAGGTTCTGCCCTGAGGTGGAGCAGCAGAAGCTGCTGGGGGAAGTAGTTGGACTGGGGGTAGCACAGTTTGCTCCTGATGACTCTGGGAATGGCAGCTCTCAGCAGGAGTGGAAAACAGGCTGGGAAAAGGATGAGCCGCTTCCAGGGTTGTGCAGGTGACTGTGTGCTTGTGTTCTCCTTTGCTGCTGCTGTTTGGAGGTGGAAAGAAAGGATATGTTCTTTTTTCAGATGTCTTCCACACTCCCAGAATGATTTTTGTTCTGCAGGGGATGATAATGTGGTGTAGAAGATCCAAATGTATTGAGGATCCAAAGTACAGCTGTGTTTTTGTCTGTAGGAGAGAGAAAATCCCATTATCTTTGCTGTGTCTGTATATCACAAATTTTAAGACATCTGGTTCAGTACTCCATTCAAATCACCCACTAAAAGTCACTTTAAGCCATTTTACTCATCTGTCTCACCCCAATACTCTTGGTAAGGTCAGTGTTAAGCAAGTTAGTGCAGTATGGCCTGGTTTGGTGTCTCAATAACCAACATCTGTCCTTACTCCATGGGTCCAGCTTGTGTCATCCCTGAAGAAGTGTCTTACTCATCTCCTGTGATTTACAGGTGCTGAAGTTAAAACTTAGCACACTTCCATGATGGGCAGTGCTGTTAAATGACTCCTCTGGTATTTCTAGTTGAAGTAACAGTAGGGTGGCAATTCAGCAAAGGCTGAATGAACACAGTTTCCCATCTTTTGAGTCTTTAGCATGGATTCCAAAGCCCTTGAGTCTTTGGGATTGATAGTAAAGCTTCCATGATGCATCATCATTGAGGGAAATCTTGGTTGAGAAAACAACTGTGTACTTATTTAGGGCAATACAGTGCACACCATGTTTCATGTCAATAAAGAAATGCTTTTTATGCTGGCAGAACTGGGGCTCTCATGACACTAGTTGTACATGGAGAGGCTGGATGAACTTGGAAGCTCAAGACTTTCTTAAGTGCTTGAAGCTCAAGTTTTAAGTTATTTATTTAAACCCTCTTTTGAAATGTCTTACAAAACATGTGCTTTGAGTGATTGCTTTTTATCATTCTGTGTTTCAGTGAAGATGAATGTTTTTGTTCTTGCAACAAAATCCCTGTAAAAGTGAAAGAATTCTGAAAATGGTGTTACATGTTTTGCTGCAGACTCCTTAAATGGGTAGAAATACGTTGCCACGTCTTCTCTTAAGGGTTAAAAAGAGCTTTTGCAAGTTAGTCAGATGAGTGAAAATTTGTGATGATGGCACACAGTTGACAAAAATACTGGGGAAATAGGTGATTAGCTTATTTACAAACTTCTTTCATCTGTTCTTTTCAGAGTGGGGGAGAAAGCACACCCCCCAAAAAAGAAGTGATGAACCAAATGCAAGCATTTCCCGAACAAGACCTTAGTGGCACCAGGCAGTAGCTGCCGCCTGGTTTGGTGTGCATTCACACAGCTTTAGTGTTTTACTACGGCCCTAAATATTCACTGGCTGTGTTCTGCTGAACTAGAACATTTTTCACCACTCTGACTTAGAAGAGGATTAGTATTTTTCAATTGTGCAGTTGAGTGTGAGATGAAGTCTGCAGACCGAGCTCAAGTTAAGACAGTGCCTTTGAAGTACCTGAGTTCCTGAAGTAAAGATTAAAGAATGCGTGTCTGCTATGAAGAAAACCACTTTTTTATTTTTTTGCTCATTTGCTTGCAGAAATCATGTGACATCAGCCAGCACTTGGTTAGTGCAGTGAAAGTGTAAGAGACATAATTAGCACTTGGAAAGCATGGAGTTCAAATTGCGATTTGGGTGGTGAAACCCTTCACAAGTTCCCAGGCCTTGCATTTGTGTTTTAACCAGACATATTTCCCTGTTTTGTTACCTGTTACCTTATCATTGCCTGGATTCTTGGGTCACAGTTCTGAAGGAGTCATACGGGAGGGGTATCTGGTGCTTGGTAATAGTCCTTGTACAAAGCAAGTGGTGCTTTAGAGATAATATCTGTTTGTGCTACATCAAAGAAGACATTACTCATATTTTTATTATTTATTTATTGTTTTCCTGCAGTGTGGGCTTCTGCTGTAATGACCACCTTGTATCTCTTTTGAATGTGGCTGCTCTTATGTTGAGAGAAAACACAGTAAACCTTTTTGTTTTCCTTATGGCAAAGCTTGAAGTTGGTTTTTATTGGGCTGTTTTGTTGTTATTTGCATTAAAGGAGTAATTTTAATCATGCCAAAAGCTGTGGGCAAGTTAAAGGAGCCTGATGAGTAGATATGCTCTGAAGTTCTTGTGGCCAGCAAATTACAGTGTCTGTACACTAGACACAGTATACTAATTTATTTCAAAGCAAATAATTGAAAATAATTATATAAAATGCCTGTTGCAATTGTATGTACAATTTTGAATGTATTTCAAATTTGTGACCCGGATCTCTATGGGCTTAAGTGCAAGAACTTTGGTTAATTTTGTTGCTCAAGACATTTTAAATTGTATGTAAATTACACCATTGTTTCCACATTCAAAACTGTAGGAATCTTATTTCAAATTGCAAACCAGAGAAAGAATACTTAGACTTGATTCAGCTAACTTTAAACATTTTCCAGCTTCTGATAGATGTTTTGTATTGTATGTCTTAAATTAACAACAGAAAAGCCACTCTAAAAAGCAGGATGTTTTGACTCTCTGCTAATACTCCTAAAACAGGAAGGAGAACAGTATAGCAGTTTGATGGGGTCTTTGTATTGGGGGAAATGAAAAAACTGGAAAAATCACCCAGATTTGCTTGGTGGTTTTTTTTTTCCCCTCTGTGTCTCCATCTTTAATTATAGTACATAAAGAACTAAATATTGAGGTATTTTTTTTTAACTTGGCACTCCGTTTTTCACTGTTATATCTTCCTTGATCCATGAACAAACAGGTTTGCACTCACAAATTCAGTTTCCAATATGCTTGTTTTATTCCCTATATCTCTTTCACTTTTTTTAGTTATTCTTACTGGTAGATCATATAGAAATGCATATAGAAATGTGTCTGCAATATAGAAAACCAGTCATTAGAAACACGAGGCAAAATCAGAACCGATGATTTTTTTTTTTAAACACTAATTAGCTTGGTAATCTTTCCAGCCCTTACTGCTGAGATTAAGTGGGGGGAAGGCAGAAAGCCAAATTTAAAAAAAAGAAATCCCCAAGAGGCCATTCCTCTTGGCAATAATTCTCCCCCCACCTTGTGCCCAGGTTCCCCTTTCCTGGCCAACGAAGACGGTGTGCTCGGAGGGGTGATCGTTCTGCGCTCCTGCCGGTGCTCCGCACAGCCTGAATCTTCCCAGGACAAGCCAACTTTGCTGGGTAAGGAAGTCTTCTTCATCCTGCCTTGCTGAAGTGAAAGGTGAGGGAAGAGCTCCATGTGTGCGTGGTCACCAGTGGGATGAGACAACAGAAGTGAACTGAATCTGAAATGTCAAAAATCCGGAAAGCGAAATAGGGAGAAAAATGAGGCTAATCTGATACCACTGGCACTGTGGAAAAGAGCATCGTTGGGAGTCATTTCTAAGCAGAGCTGTGATTCTCAGAGGGTTCTGTAGGATCCTTCTAAAACCATGGCATAGAACTAACAGCTGCTTGTGGCAAGGCAGGGTATGTTCCTCATAGGAGAAATTGCCTTTTTAGCTGGGGGTAATGCATGGGAGTGTTTAGTGCTTCTCAGGGATTTATAGGCTAAAAATGCTTTCTCATTTTGCAGGACAAAATGCAAAAATTTGGAGGATACACTTAAAATCTGGAAGGGAAGCTGGTTTGTGGTTAGAAATCCTTTGTAATGCCCATCTATCCAGATGAGTTGCAAATACTGGAGTATTTGCTGCTCCTGTTGAGATGAGGAGGAAACTACTTTGCCTCCAGCAGCAGCTGCAGGCTGCTTAAAAAGGGCTTTACAGCCACTGTTTCTGACCTGGAAATAAAATCCTCATCTCTCTTCTGCTGTACAGCAGGACAAGGGCATTACAGAAAAGTGCCAGGTGGGCTGTCTGGGAGAAACAGCTGAAAAACCCCAAAGGGTGCACACCGCGAGCAGAGCTGGGTGGAAACACAACCCAGAGGCAGCAAAACCCCTCTGAGGGAAGGGAGTTGGGAATTTGGGGCATAGGAATGACTTCTGGATGACACCTGTGCCATCTGTGGTGCTCCTCAGGTGTGGGCACATTGACCTGTCTGGTTTGTGTTCTGTGAGCAGAATTGCAGTGTTTTCCTTTGTACAGTCCTCTGCTTTATCATTATTCACCCAACTAGACGTCAGTCTAGTGGGAAAACATCCTACCACAGAAATTCTATCCTTAAAAAAGAGTTAAGAAAGTGAAACTACCAAGTTTTGTTGAGTCAGAACAAAAAAAAAATGAACTTAACCTTGAATTTTTTATGTTTGGAAGTGAGATATCTATTTCAGTTAATGTTTGTCACTCATGTAAGGGAATATGTTCTATTAATGAAGGTTTGGCCTTTTTTCCCTCAAAAATTAATAAAGAAAATCCCTGTATATCGTGCATCATAAATGGACTATTTGTCCATTGAGTTTTGGTTTTCTTTCTGCTGAAATAACATTCAGATAAAATGTAGCAGATTATTTCTTCTGTACCACATAAATTCCCTGCCTTACAATGTATGCTGAGTTAATGTATTATTATACACATGTAGTATTTGTGTTGTTTGGACTGAAAATAAGTTGGTTAATACTGAAAAACTTAGTTTATTAAAAAAAAAGTCATATGCCTTTATTGCAGGGATATTTTTTCATTTCTTTTTTTAGTACTGCAACAAATTGCAAGGAAGTGATTTATTAAACAATTGAAAAATATACTTATCTGAAGACGTTTCACATGCAATTTAGAATTTCTATTGAAAATCCACTACTTAATAAACACAGAGAAAAATGACCATGGCATAGAGCGGGAGGAAAACAGTGTGGCAATTTATAAAGCACCAGTGGCTGAGAGCTGAACGTATGAATAATGTGCTTTTAGCCTGAATTTTGTGGTGCAGCCACTTAGGAGTGTGTGTGTATACACAGATACCCGTGGATGTGTCAGGGAATTTAAGATCTCTTGAACGGGCTGTTAAACAGTTGATAAATCAGAGCTCTTTCAGAATTCAGGACAACACCTTGCTGCATTCACAAGGCACATTGACACCCTAAATCAGCTGGGAGGGCGGTGCTGGAGAGCTGAGGCTGTGCAGCTCCTCAGACCGACTTTGATAGGGAAGACACAATCAAAATCACCTCCATCTTTTTCCTCTCTTATCTTTGGTGCCCTTTAAACTCTCCCCAGAGGAAGGGGGTGATTGCATCTCTTGCTGTAATTCAGGATACTTTTGGGTCCAGGTCTTGCCCTACTTTTCCAGGCATCTTCGTCCTGTACTGTGCAGTGTTACTCTGCTTCCGTCAGATGCCTCTCCTGCTTTCTCTGCAGGTTAATTTGGCTGTCACCAGGTCTCTCTCCTGCCAACTCCATACCTTCAGTTCCCAGATTGCACACCTGACTACTTCTGCATGTTTTCCTGTATCCTACTTGTGCAGCTAAGCCACAAATCTCCATTCCCCCACTGGGAGTTACATCCCATATATATATATATTTATGCTCAGTTCTGTAAGAAAAATGCTTGTTCCTGGTTATTCTGTTGATAGAGTGTCAATTTTGCAGAATCCTTGTTTGCCATGTGGGTTTATGCTGTTTCACTGTGCTTTTGTCAGGCTTCAAGGCAAGCAAATGAAAATCATATCAGCTTTTACTTTATGGGTGGAACAGACCTCTGCTTTAGAAGTTGGTCCAATCTTTTAAAAGCAGTTGATCTATTTCTCATCTTGGAGGCTCCACATCAGTGGAGCAATGTGCTCATTCTGGGTGTTAGTTCTGCACTGTGTAACTGCAAATAGTGCGAGAAAATCTGGTTGGTCTGATAGCTGTTTCTTAGGAGATTTAATTCTTCTGGTAAGTGATTTTTTGTTCTTGGTTTGGTTTTTTGGCCTTGCCCGAGTGATGTTTCAAGCTGTATTTGTTCCTCAAGATTCCAGTGTTGTTATATTACATCTTACATTTGAAACCAAGGCACTTTTTGGTGACTTCTTGCATTTTCCTTTGCAGTGGAATTTTTGTGGAGCCATACAACAGAGAGCATGTGTGTAGGATACATGTCTGCACAGGATGGCAAAGCTAAGGTAAGCCAAGAGGAATAGGCTGTAATACAGTAGGAGAATTTGAATTAACAGTAATGAAATATATAAGATTTCTATATTAAGAGAATGGAAAAAATAAGGGGTGGATATGCAGTTAAATGCATCTCTTGATTGGGCCTTTCTAATTCCCTTTTATTGAATTGCAGCAGTGAACAGCCCAATGCTAACATACGTTTCACGTCAGGATAAGGTGCCACAAACACATCCATTCCCTCTGCTGACAGTAATTGTATTTGAATAACTTTATCCACTTGATTCAGGTCTCAGGGTGGTACTGTGTTTTTCTGTGGACATGTCTTTCTTCAGGTAAAGCAATTGCACCATCAAGGAAGTTATAAAGCAAACTTCAAACAATGTCCTAGAATAGCCTCTGTGATAAATAATTTGGATATTAGCATCTATGTTTTCAGTTCCTTGGTGCCTGATAATTTATTTTTAATGGGGGAAACAATAGGTTAAAATTGAATTTAGCCATGAAAACTGGAAAATTCCTTAACAGCAAGATCAAGGAGTAGGGATTAAGCAAAGGGATGAGCCATCTATCCTGAGGAGCAGAGCATTGAAGGGAACTGCAGCGTAGCCAGGAGAGGTGTTCAGACACAGAAAGCTGCAAGTCATAATTTCTGTGGACATTTCCACGTGGACAGCCATGAACTTTCCAGGCTGAGAGAGAACAGTCAGAGCTGGTTAGAGGAAGAGACAGGAGTAGGGGAATGAGCTGGAAGAAGGATCTGCTGAAGAAACAAGGTCAGTCACCAGCCATGGAGGGGGAGAGGACTGCAAAATCCAAGTACTTCTCTTAATTTTTTTTTCTACTTTCTGTATTTCATGTGAGACATAGATACAAAGAAGGATGTGAGCAAGGGGATCAAAGAGTGTACAAAAGAAGGAAATCAATGCTGGCCACTTAATACAAAATGGTGTAACCTGCTGTTTGAATGGGAATGGATGAGTCCAGTGTGTAGGAAAAACAGATAATGCTCCAGAAAGACAAGGAAGATAACAAACATCTGGTGAAGGAAGTGCTGGTGGAGGTGCTAGTGAGGCATTTGCTTTCATAACTTACGGGCAATTTTTTCCAGATAACTATCTGTGGAAGAGAGTCTGGTTTTACTACTTCGTATTTACTTCAGATTTATTTGAAAAAGTCCAGAATGAAGCTTAAAGTGCAGGCTGAACTGAGAGAAACTAAAGCATGCTCAGCTGCAGATGTTCTGGTAGTGGCTCGTTAGTTTTAGAATCATTGTCTGGTGTTTGCAGTGAAAGAAGAACTGAGGGATGCTGAATGATTCCAGTGTGCACACCTGCCTCTGGCTTACACTGGGAGGCTCAAAATGTGCTGGTTTCTTCCTGGTAGTGTCTGTCTAATTAATAACTAAAGGCTAAATACGAAATCTGTCTGGTAATGAGCACTAGCATGATATGCCATGCCCAGAGATGTTTCCTTGCTCGCAGTTGCAACATTTGACATCTGGTGTGCATTGTTCTCATACTGATGGTAAATTCTCCAGCTGGTAATCCTGATTGTGCTGACAGACACAGCTGCTCTTCTTGGTTCACTTCTAAATTATGTTTTTGACCTTCATTGAAGAGTTAATCCTCTTCCCTTTCTTCCTCCTTTGAGTCTGTGGCCACAAATGCTTTCCAGAGAAAAACCACAAACGTTTTTGCTGCTGACTTCTATTGATCAAAAAAAGTCTTCTGTCATAAAAGCTGGAATTTTGTGCTGCTACAACTAGGGCTAAGTTATAGATGGAAAACTGGGCTTCAAATAGAACACAATGTATTGCAAGTGAAAAAAAAAAATCTCTGTTCTTTAATAGAGTCACTGTTTTGGTACAGTTAATTTTGAGTGCTTGCCATGAAAGAATAATGGGATAAGAATCCATAAAAGTATAAAGTATCACTTGTTTATGAGGACCATAACAAAATGATCAGGCAGCAACTTGTAAGGAAACATTTGCTTTCCTGTTTTTCTAGGGTGGTAAAGAACTTCAGGTTTTATTTCTTTCATCAGCTTAGGACCCGAGTTTTATTCTGAACTCGAGGGATTGTCACAGTGGCTGGCTGTGAACTGGTTTACTTTAATGAACATGACAACAAAAGCAAGGCTTTTAGAAAGTGAGGGGTTTTTTTATTGCCTACTGTTCTGAATTAGAATCTTAATTATATAAAGGAGTACATACTACGGGCAAAAGGATCCTGCTTTATAATCTCAGTGTGGTTCTTTGGGCATGGGAGGTTAATGCAGTTCAGAGCAGCACACAGCAAATGGTGGTTCTGAACCTCAGAGGGAGACTGTGGAGGTACAAGATGCCTTTCTTACAAGGCAAATACTTATGAGCTGAGTGCCAGCTGACCTGCAGGCACTGGGGTGCTCAGGATGTGGAGACACACTCACCCAGTGAACTCCAGGCAACTCCTCAAGAGAGCAGTGGGACGGGAGACTTGAAGTGGTTTGTACGTCCTGACCTGCTGGTGCTTCTGGCTTTTAGCAGTGTGAGCTCTCCAAATACTGATTTAGAAGGATCCTTGCAACAGGAGTTTGTTTCTTCCCAGTGTGGGCAGGACTGGGTTGTGCAGCCGGGCACTCAGCTGCACCCACACAGCTTGAAGGTCACTCACCACTCAGTGGCTGAGCCTGCAAGAGCTGTGCAGCAGTTTGCGCTGTGACTAATAGTTGAGTCAAAGCATACTTTCTGGAAAGGTGTCCAGTCTCTTTTTTGGAAAACCAGTTGCCTGGAAAAGTCACCATTTCCTGTTGGATTAAAATGCTTGGTTGAATGTTACTTTAAAAATCCTGTGGAGAGTTGCCAGATGAACTGAGTTCACACCTTTTTGCTGACACAGCCACCTCTGGTTGTGTGGCCTGTTAGCTTTTTCTTGATGCTGGAAGTATTTCAGTTCCTCCAGCACTGATAGCTCTGGCAATGTCATGTTCAGCACCTGCACAGTGTTGTCCCATTGGCTTCCCTCACATTCTCATGCCCTTGAGCCCTCACATCACTGCCACAAGCAGCTAATCAAGGCAGGTCCTTGCTGGTTCAGCTGGAGTCTTGTCATCCCTCTTGACAAAACCAACTTCATAATCACTCAGTGCCAGTTTGTCACATACTTGGTTGTAGAAGGACACGAGCTTTTCATCTGAACAACTTTGACTCTTTCCTATACTTTTTGGAACTAACCTACATCATCTATTGCTTTTCTTTCTTTTTGTTACTGTGTTGTTGACTCATGAGTTACTTCATCTGAATTTAAGATCTTAGGCAAGCATTAGCCCTTTTACATTTCCAGCCCAAACTTTCTTCTCTTTTTGAGACACTTCAGGATAACCTTCCAGATATTTGGGTTTGGTTTGTTGTTTTTTTTATGGATCCATAATAGATCCAATAGCTGATCATAGCATGAGCTAAGAAGGTCATCCTGTTACTGGAGCTCTGACCTCATTCGGTCCATCAGTTCCTGTTTTCCTGAACCAATAAGGTGACACTTTTTTTGTCACCACTGGGAAAATAGCTCTGCTCTGACTGCTGTGCTGCTTCTTGGAGCTCTGTCCATACTGCTGTGAGTGGTGTGCAATGCTGGAGGCCTTATCAGTAGGTGTAGCATTTGGTAGAGCAATTTAAGTGTCATTCTGCACAAAGGACTCGGACACCTTCTGCCAGGTAATTTGGGATGGGAGGAAATTGAATTCAAGTTCCTTGAATTTCACCGTAATGTGATTTTTAGGTGTAAATAGGGAAGTGGAAGGAAGTGGGTAGGTTGCATAAGTTAATTGACTATTTTTAGTTACACAGTCTTCATGTCCTCTTGTTCCTTGTCTGCTGCCCAGTGGAGGATGCTGCAAAGGCAAGTAAGTTCTTCAGTCTCAAATGACAGTGAGTTCACATCTCCTGGCGGTTCTGGCCATGGGTAGGCAGCCTTTCTTTGATTTGATGATGTGGACCTGTGCATAATCTGGCAGGAGCCCTTCTATCTCAGGCAGGAGCTCCAGAGTATTTGTTCCCTCAAGTCCTGAAGTATTCCTTGTGCAGAAAGTGTAAGTGGCCAGGATCCTTATTTTTTCCTGGATCTCATGAGTGTCTTGCCATGGTGATTGAGAGTAGTTGGTGGTGGCTGATGTTTTTGCTTGAAAATGGGCACTTCCTCATTGTGTCTTCCTTAATATTTGAAGTCAGAGTGCTTTTTTTCCAGTAAAAGATCCAATCTCAATACCAGCAAAGTGCAGTGTTGGTCATGTATTATATGTAGGTATTTGAAATAATTTGTCAGCTCACTATATTTCTCAGTATATATAATTTTGCTCCATGATCTGTGTGTAAATGCTGCAAGCTTTTGCAATTCTTGTAAACATTGCAATACTCTTGATATACCCTTGTAGTCAGTCCTCACAGGTTTTAGTTTCTCTAACAACTAGATGACCTAGACAGCAAATTTCTGAAAATCTCGTTGCAATATTGAATGTAATCCAATCTATAGTTGCCAGCTTAAGTCTGTCTCTGGCAGATCTTCAAGATGAATTGCTGAGCTTTATGTTACGGCAGATTTTAAGAATGCAAAGCTACACGTGCCACACTTTCTGTTTTCTAAAGAACCAAATCCACGTTGCTTTGCAAGACTGATTGTCACAGTGGTGGAGAGCGTTCCCTTGCTGTGTTTGAAAACATCCATCAGCAGCCACTTCTGTCCACACCAAATGTTGTGGTTGCAATATGCAAACAGCAGCTTTGATCTTTGGCAGTTAATGTAACTTTCCACTGAGGAGAAACACGGTGGGCAGGGGGACCATTTCCAGTGCACTTTCCCCATGGAGATCTCAGCTGTCATCATCGCTTCTCTTTGCCTTTCCCGATGCTTAAAATTGAGCACAGATCCTCCCTCTGTGCTTGGAGTGACACGTGGGACAAAGACTGCTTGTAGTGATTGTTGTTGGCTTTCTGAGGGAAAGGTCTGTGAAAGCCCTTTGTCAGGAGAAGGGCAGTTATCCAGTGCTCATTGGGTGAAGAAACACGTCTTGGAAGAATCCTAATTCTAATTTGAAAATGAGTGGAAAAATTTACCGAGCCTGTTTGGTGAACAGGAATACGAAGGCAAATAATTCAGCCATTCATTTCAGACTACAGAGACGGTCTTTTAACTGCAGGAGACAGGAAAAGCATATGTCACTGTTATACTTATTTTCTTTAATCTGCACTCTTGTCTGGAGACTGGGGAATCAGGCAGAAATTTTTGTTTGAGAAGAACTCTGTGCATACAGCGGAGCATCCAGTTCTCTATAAAAATAAGCTTTTTCTGTTTGTTGGAAATAACCTTCAGTGCTAAGATACCAGTTGAAATATTTGGCTCATAGACCTTCTTGGAAATTGTGGGCTCTGAGATGAGAAGATTAGGTTTTTGGGTTTAGTTCTTGCATAAAGCCAGTAGTTCTAGAATTCCCCTCCTAGTTGGCCAACACATTTTAGAACAGAGCAGGGAAGATAGGGTTGTGTATCCAGGTATGCAAACACAAATGCAATAACCTGACTTGGCACCTGCAATTCAGGATGGCACAAGTCACTTTTGAAGGTACATAGCAGGACTTTAGAACACCTCTACAAAACCCTGGGACGCTGAGCTCATGGGTTGGTGCTGTCTTGCTGCATCTATGAGTGATTTAGTTGGATACATTAACAGTTCATAGTAATACATGTAACCCACAGAATGAATCTGAGCTTGGAAAACCATTGAATTCCTAAGCAACCTGTGTATAGAATCAGTATTTTCAGTGCCTGACAGCCAGAAGCCTCCCCATCAGTACATCTGTCTTTCTGCAAAGACAATATCCTGGAGCCTCTCTTGCCTTTCCTTCCCCTCCTCCCCCCCTTTATTTCTTTATTAAGATTTCACCAAGTGGGATATTCAGATGGCAGCAGCTTCCAGTGTTTTGCAGGGCACCTTCTACTGTCACACTACAGGTGTACGTGTTGGAGAAGAGCTTCCCAGGAGACAGAGCAGCAGAGCTGCTGCCAAAATGGGCTATTATTGCTCAGAAAATAAACTGAGAATGCATGGCCAGATGGTTCTCATGGTGGCAGTGTGTAACCACCTAGAGAGCCCCACATTTCTAAAAAATACATATGGGTTTGGTGGGGCTCTTGTGTTTTAGGAGCTAAGTTGTAGAAAGCCATTTCTTTAAGGATGTGATGTCTTTGGTCTTTCATTGTATTTCATCTCAGTAGTGCAATGAATGGAAAAAGTTTGTTTTATAAATTATTCTGTCTAAAGCACATCCTGAGCATGTAATAAGAGAGCTAAACACATGAAATACTCCCTAGATTTGCCTAAGAACTGAATGTGCTGCCATCTGGTAGTTGTACTCTGTTCTCTTGGCAGCATTTGATTGACTTCAGCTTTCTCATGCCACACTGTCTTTTGGCTTGACTTTTGTATTCATTTTACATGGTATTTATGCTTTTAATGAAAGAAAAACCTTGTAACAAACTAGTATTTTATGTGAATAAAAGGAGGAGACTAGCTCTTTAAAGAAAAAGTATTTTTGATGTTAACTAGTCTCAAGGTTGTTTCAGAATCCTTGTGTGTGAGACATGAAACAATGCGAGTCATGCCACAATTTGTTGTATGTATTTATCTGAAAAAAATACACAAAAAATATATAACTTGAAAAGTAGATCAGATGATGATGATGAAAAGGTGCAACCTTTCATTGCAGGGCAGAAAGACCTTAGTTTTGGAACTGAAGGGCAGTGGGAACTGGGCAGTGTTGCCTCAGAGGGCACAGAGGGGCAGTGACGTCCCTGGGGTTGGGGGCATTGGCTGCTCCATGAGCTTGGTTTGCTTGGGAGGGCAAGAGGGAAGTGTTGTGGGTTTGCAAGGTGAGTACTCAGAGCAGGAGTCACATTGGGTGTTTGGAAGGTGAGTACTCAGAGCAGGAGTTGGGCTCTGGAGGTTGGGTAGTTTGGGGTTGGTTGGTTGGTTGTGCCTTACGGAGGGGTGGGAAGCAAACCCAAATGTCTCATCAAGCATTTGCCTCCTGTCCTTTGGAGCTGTGAGCAGGAGGTTCCTCCTTTAAGCTGCAGCAAAACCCTGCAGGGAGTAACTGGTGTCCCAGCTGTTGGTACCTCTCCAGCCTCACTTTCCTCTGGGAAAGTAAATCAAATGAGGATATTCTTGGGGCAGTAAAATGTCTGTTTATGGAGCTGAAGATAGGGACAGCCCATTGTTCCTAATTTACCTTCCCTTGGAATACAGTTTCCTCAAAGAGAGGCATTCCATGAAGCTGAGCTGAGGATTAATTCAGGAAAACTATTTATTTTCCTTTGCCTCTGCTCCCAGGCACAATTTCTTCCAGGTGTGGGTCCATTCAACTTGTAAAGCTGACAGACCAATCTAGTTCAATTAAAATCTTTCCACTGTCGTTCTTTTTTGTTTGCTTTTTTGTTTTTATGATTTTAAAATCTAAACCTACTTGACTATACAGTCTAGACTTAATGTAAAATATGATGTTGGGATATAAAAATGTAACAAACTGCACAAATAAGTTCTGTGGTTCCTTTAAAAATATTAAGTGTTCTTTGATGTTTCTTTTTGTTTACTGAAGTTTGTTCTTATGGTTGAGAACAAGGGAGATACAATTGTAAGAATTCACTTGGGAGTTTTCTGAAGTTGTCTTGACATGGCAATGTTATCCTTTCAGATGACTTATTAAGTAACATATTTTAAACACTCATCTTGGATCTGCCTTGTTTTTGTTCTGCATAAGGTGAAAGTAATAAAAAGTCAGTGTAAACCAGCATCTGTATTTACTCCATTGTACAAAGTATGCAAATAAACAGGATGCAAGGAAAGGCCTTAAGAAAGGTTTTGTTATATGTGCTTTGGGGGTTGCTGTAAATGCAAGTGTACAGATGCTGGTGTACAGTGGTTTGGGGTCTTTTGTATGGGAATTGTGCTTTTCCTTTTATAGGAAATGAGGGGTTGTATTAGAAATGTGTTTTGGACAGCTGTTTAAGCAGAACTTCTTGCTAGTGTATTGAGAGATAGGGACTACCTGCTTATTTCCTCTTATTTTCCTTTCCTTGCTCAAAAAATTAGTAGGATTAACTTACTGGTTTGCTTTAGTTGCAGTATCTCACTGAACAACCAGTGGCTTTCTTCCTCTAAGGAAACTTGAAACTGTGCCACTCAAACAGAGCTGCTTTTACACTGTCATCCTATCCCACGTTTCATTTAGAAATATTCACAGACCTGGAAAAATACCTTGTATCTGTCTATAAAAATTAAAAATATCCTTCTTACACTTGATTTTATTTTTTTTTCTTTTTTAAAATTTTTCCCCCTTCAAATTTATGAAATAACATGTACAAAAAATTGTCAGTTACATTTTAGGGGAAGTAAAAGATTTGGAGAGTCTCTTTTCTTCTTGTAGTGGTAAATCACAATTGTAGCTGCAGTTGTTCTGAAAGTAGGATGATGTTCATAGATCAAGCAGGAGGGCCAGAGATCAAAGTTTCAGCAGTAAAATAAAAACATTGAAATGTTTTTAATTAACTCTCACCCTGTAATTGAACTGAAAACAAGACCACCTAAGAGCAGACACCAGGATACCCTTATCAGGAAGGGAATTAAAAGAAGCTGCTTCTGAGACACAAAATGGCTCTTCAGTGCAATGAGCTGTGCTTAGTCTTGACTCACTTTCTCCTCATGTGATGCAACTTATTCTTACTGAGCTTTTGCATCTGTACTGTCTGACACAACCCATTGCCTCACTGCAAATTACAGAGTTTGCAATACTTGAATCTTTCAAATGGGACAGTGTAAGTGCAAACACTTAAAGATGTGGTGGGCTGCACTTGCAGGAAACTGTAATTTCTAAATTTCCCCATTGTGAGCTTTATACCATAGCAGGAATAACTTCTAGTCCCATCAGCAGTTTTAACAGTGTAAAAACATGTGCAAGGGGGATAAAAAGTCATTCCTTTTAAGAGTGAGTCAAAGTATCTGTTCATAAGTGGATGCTTTTGCCTATCAGTAATAAAACACACCACAACATATAAAGGACTATTAACGGATTTTTAGAGTCACTGAATTCCAGTCAAGTCCACACACCCACTTTCTGGCAAAAATATTCCAGAGCTATCTCAAAGACTTTTAAAACTTCTCCATGAAAAAGATACCTATTGGCAGAAAAACAGTTGTTCTTTGCATTGATTTACTTGATAGTTGGTATCAGGAAGTGTTTGAAGTTTTTAGATATTTTAAGCAGAGGAATTCCTGATCATTGCAGTACCTGATGCTCTGTGGTGTTAATTTATCTCTGTGGAATCGTTTATTGTGTCCAAGGTTTCTGTAGGGTCTGTTTGTGTATGCAGTACTAAACTCTTCTGAACCTCCCTAAGAAACAGGTTTATAAACCATGAAATGCCAGAATTGTTCTTTTGTCTTCACACTTGATATTCCTTTCTACTTTCAGTGCACTGGGTCGTCCAGTTTACCTTTTCCGTGCATTTGTCATAGCCCTTCTCTTCATATTTTAAATATTAGTGCAAACAAAAGAGAAAAAGAATCTCAGTTGTTTGCAGCTTTACAAGTTGCTTTGTAGCTTGTCCTCAGATTTCAGTGATGGAACAGCTTAATTCTTCAGTGCTTACAAGTTGACTTTGTCCTGCATGATTTTGCCTCTTAGTCAATAATACTCTTGGCTTTTCCACAGACTCACATTTCAAGACTTCCCCCTGGAGCTGTGGCAGGACAGTCCGTGGCAATAGAAGGAGGAGTTTGCAGGCTGGAGAGTCCAGAAAGCAGCTGATTCCTCACTTCATTGCAAAGAATGTGACTGACTTTTTGTACAATAAGGGTTTGTTGTTTTGTTTTGGGGTTTTTTTTGTGTTTTAACTGATGTTGGAAATTCTGCTCTTGTTTTATATTCTGTATTGCAACCATGTGCACCATAACTTGAGACAAGTGCTGCTGTCAATTGATGTTCTCACTCTGTGAATGGGGATGTGTGCATGTTCACTTTGTCCCCTAATAAAATAGGAACTCTCCCCAGTTGTGCAAAGATCATGTATGATTAATGGTTACATTTTCATTGTTTTATGTTTGAAAAGTGACCAAAAGTTTAAAAAAAAAATAATTTAAAGATATGGTCACAGTTGTCATACATGTTCTAAATTTAAAAGTAACAGGCCTTTGAAGTGGCTCTGTAATTATGCAAAAAAAAAAAAAAAAGTTTCTAAGTTTCTCAGTGGTTTAAGGAAATCCAGAGGTGGTTTAAACATGAGTTGGTTTTTTCCTCCCCAATAAGGAGGATTTTTTTTTTCTCAATTTTTTTTTTTTGTCAAAGAATGGTTTCAGTGAAACAAACTAGAGCAAAATTAAGGCTCAAATTGTTTTTTTAAATAGTCTTGTGGGTCAAATCTCCTGTTCCCAAACGAAGATGTTAATAGCTCCAAGCTGTATGTATTACAAAAAGCTATATGAAGATGATGTATGGTAATGCAGTCTTTATGTATAATGGAATATTACAGTGTAAATAAGAAAGCAAAGTTTATGGAAAGAGTCAATATTATTCTTCGCTTCTGTTTTAAATCTATTTTTAAGAGAGGTACAGAAATGAACATATTACTGGATGCGAAGTGCAATGTGTATTAAGTGGCTGCTGGGGGTGGTCAAGCAGCTCCCTCAAGTCCAGCCACAGCATGGGTATTTATATAACTGTGTGTAATATGTATGTACTGTGCATAAATTTACTGTAACTCTTTTGATACCTTCCCCAAAACTGCAGTTTCAAGGCAATGTGCTCCTTGTCTGCCTCGTGAAGTGCTGGCAGCTGAGCTGGGCTTTGCCACCAGCTGTGACCTGTGAGCCCGACTGCCCGAGCCCTGGAAGTGAGTTCTGCCCTTCCACTCAGTCCTTTCTCCTTCACTTTTGTAATTGATCCATTGTCCTGATAAGTATGCCAAAGAGAAATGAAGGTAGTTCATGTTTTTCCCTGGTGGATATTTGAGAATTCTGTTTCAAGAAATAGTGGATCAATAGATACTCCGACTGTATTCGCTTCATCGGGCATCGTACTTGCCTGTTCTGTAATGTTGTGCCTGCCTATAACAGACATACTTGACTGATGAAATGGTTTTATTGATTGTAGTACCAATCTTTCATGGAAAAGAATAAATTTTTTTTAATAGCCTGAGTTCATTTTCACTGTTACACTGCAGCATACATTGAGATGGTGTCATGCTGAGGTGGTGTCATCTCCCTGTGGTTTTTTAACTGTGATGTCAAAGTAGTCCTGCAGTTGAAGATACTTGGGTTCAGTTCTGTAAATAATATGAAACAGAGGCTTTCCAAGAAGCAGCAAGGTGAAATGCACCTCTCTCAAAATAGTTTGTGCTAAAATACCCAGACTGGATCTTCTCATGGTGTGATGAACTGTCCTACAGCACTTCAGCAATGTTGCAGCAAAGATGCTGTGCTGTCACAGCCTTTCAAACTGCTCTGACAGGCAGCATTAAATGATTGATTGGGTGGATGCTTCACTGTGTAGTGAGTGAAAAACTGAACATGATGTGTAGGGGTTTGTAGAAACCCCCATTGGAAAGCTAAAGGAACAGTGTTAGCCTGCTTTCCTGCTAAAAGTGCTGGCCCATGTTGATGTCATGGAAGGTTTGCTGTGAAGCTACTTCTTCATGGAGTCAGTGTGGCAGGATGGCTTATAAAATAGAAATGTGTCAATTGTTTCTCCCTTACTTGCTTTACAGATTCCAGCATAGGATTTTTATTTTTGTGTTTAGCTTTTATGTCCCTGTAATACTCCAATCATTTTATTTTTGGGGGCAGAAGAGAACCAGGCTTCTTCGGGAAGCCACTTAGTTTGAAACTGAGCAGTTTGCCTTTTCATTGTCTAACTTTTCCTTCTGTCTAAGCAGAGGAAAAATGGAAAAAAGGATTCTTTCATCTGGAGGATCACAAGGAAGGTGCAGAGCATAAACTGGGTGCACAGCTCACTTTCTACAGAAGGTGCTTAGGAAAAGAACACTCTTAGCACATAGAAAGGTCAGTACCAGTCATCATGAAGACTGACTGGAGCAGAATTTCCTATCATTCAACTCCTACTTAAGCCAATGAAAGATCTTACACTGCTTTAATTATGGGTCTGATTCTGCTCTTAGTTCTATTTTAAGCTTAAAAGAGGCTTATGAAAAATAAAGGGTGAGGATGGACACTGCAGTGCCGTGGTCTGTCAGTGCTTGTTTGTGATGAGTAACCATTGCCACTGGCGTAAGCAGATACAGTCCAGGAGGAAATTACACACTTGACAGCAATAGATGGCTAAAATTATAAAGGAAAGGCAAGCACATGAAATGCATATAAATACAAACAAGTTGAATACTGTTGATTTTATACTCGAGCACACAATTACGTGTCCAAGAGTATTTTGTAGCAGACAGGTTGGTGCCAGAGTAGTCAAGTCTTCAGACATAATAAATTTTGGTGCTTAAAGCTTGTAATAGCCTAAACCAAATCTGGCATAAAAGCCATTTTGTGTCTTCTTTTGCTCCTGGACCTTTATCTTTGTTCCTGGACCTAAAGAGCATGGCCTTGCAGTGTGTGACTTCAGAGGGCTGCAGCTGAGCAAGTCACAGAGAAGTGGCTTGTTACACTTGTTACATTAGAGGTGATGGGGAATTCCATTTTGTGTGTTCTCTGCTTGTGAATTAACCTCTGGAAACACTGATGTGATAAACTTGTCTGAGGAGAATGGGGCCTGGTTTAAGGAAACTGCAGCCACCCACTTGTAAAGGACAATATGGAAGCTGCTGTGAAAAGGAGGAAGGCTAAGAGGGAATAAAGCTGGTAATAAAACCAGGGTTATTAGCAAGGTTAGAGTCACTGCTGTTGTTACTTAAAGTGTAAGTAAAAAGCAGAATGTAGAAAAAGAAGCCAAAAGTATTGGTGGTTAAGGCATTACAGGTGGGACATTTCAGTGACCTGGAAATTGGGGGCACTGTAGCTCCGTTTTGAGCAGAATGATGCAGGATTAGATGGAAAACTCTCAAGTATATTTTTACACATTTTTAAAAATGAAAACTTGGAATTCCACTGTGGTTTCTTCAGGTTGTTAGGTGAGTCATTTACTTTGAATCAGCAATATACTAAGAGTTCTGGTCATTCAGTGGGAGCAGGATTCATCTGTTCAAAGACACTGAAATGCATGGCCAGTTTGTAGAGTGTTGGGTGTGCAAATAACTGGGCACCATCTGTAGTCCCTGGGCAGCCCTATTTCAAAAGCATCTCAAGGTTTGCCATTCCAGCAGTATTGGGATTAGTGTAATTCTATGTGGCTGCAATCCCATTCTAATGCAGTAGAGAGTCACCTTTAGGTGAAAATATGATGTAGGGAAAGAACTTGGTTTTCAGGGCAGCTCCACTGGCAGGTGAAGCTTATGACAGACTTGGAGACTTGAAGGGAAAGTTTATACTGTGGCTGGGTAAAGAAATAAAGGCTCTTGCTGACAGAGTATGCAAAGAAAGTTTGCAGCAGGGGAGAGCTGGAATCAGTGTAAAGTGGATGGAGGGAAAGCAAAATTATTTTGAAGGGAAAAAAGAGAGTAAGTGAAATAAACCTGAGTAAGAGTTCATTATCTCCTTCACAGTGCTATTAAGGCTCCTCTTCCAAGGGATATTTAAGGAGTTGAAGAGGAAACTTCCCTTACACCTGGCCAGGGTTTTCATGTGAAAGACTTATTTTGGGTTACAGCAAAGTGAGGACAAACACAGAATTTGTGTGGCTTTTAGCCTGCATGGAGTGTCAGCAGAGGACTTTGTAGATCTCTTGCAAGTGAGTTGAGAAAGGGCCGCTGTCTCATTTCGGAGTTCAGATCTGCCAAGAAATGCTGAGAACCTGTAACCTGCAGGAACTGCCTTGAGGTTTTACATGGAAGCTCGTGGCAAAGCACTCCTGGCTCTGAAGGCAGCACTATTGGTGAGTAACACTTACCTTTTCTCTCTTTGCTCCTTTTTTATGGGAAAGCTTGGGGGAGGTTGTGCTGCTCTAATAGCCCCGTGCTGGAATAGTCACTCCACTGTGAGATGGCACAGAGGTAAGGAGGGCTTGTATACTTTAATTGGTTTAGATCCTGCAGTGACACAGCATTTATCTTCCACATAACCTGGGTGATAAATCCCCATAAAGACCATTAGCATCATTTAATTGTGATTTGAACACAATAAATGTCTGTCTTATTACCCACTCCTGCCTGCCTAATGAAGCAGATAAAATATGTTGATGAGCAGCAGATACAGTGAGACCTGCTTTCCTATGGCTTTGTGCTTTAACCATCACCTTTCCCTTATAAGTCTCAGTGATACTCATTTATATCACTGCAACTATCTACATAGGCAAAGAGAGACCAACTCAGCTCACCTTCCTGAAACAAAAAGCCTTTCAGAGTTGTTGAGTGCAGTTTTCAGAAAGCATTGCAGGAAGGGAAGTGTTTGAGGATGAGATCCTGTCCCCAGTGAGGTCACTTGGAGCTCTGCCATCAGCTTCAGTGGAGCCAGGATGTCACCCTTGGAGGTATTAGAGGACTCAAACTTATGAATCCCTTATTGCCAACACTGGAGGCTATGGAAACGAGGTGGTGTGAGATGTTTTGATGACTCATCCTTATTTTTTGGATTATCTGGGAATATCTGGTGGGTGTGCAGGGCTCAAACAAGCCAAGTGGAGGAACCAAACCACAGACTCCTTGGGGCAAATAATCTGCTGCAGCCAAGCGATGACGCCTCCAAAAGGAGCTCTTCACGAGCCAAGGGCTCTCTGCATCATTTTATAATTTACAGTTTTCCTAGTTTACAAATTTTTGCAGCCCTGGTTTCACTTCAGATGCATGTTTGTGAATGGTATCAATAAATACCATCACAGCATAGTCCTGAGCAAGCATTCCCTTTTGCTGTGGTTCAGCTTGCCTGTGGCAAAACCTCTGCGTCCAAGGGTACGTGCCAGTAAGCCATGATACCAACCTGGGCTGTAACACCACCTCTATATGTTGTACCTGTGATAGCAATCCTGTTGAACATAGTTTTTAGATGTTTCCTCAAAATGTGAGTAGTGTCTGGCTGTTGCTGTGCTGCAGATCTGCTGGCCCGCCCCACTTCACACTGGCTTGAGGAGATTAGATTTAAAATTGAGACCAAGGTGTCTGTATTTTAAAATGTTGCTTCTCTTTCCATGGAATGGCACCCAAATGCATCCAGATGTCTGAAGAAATGGGATAGGTTTTCAACACTCTCCTGTGCTTTGTCTTCAAATTAAAATTCTAGTTCTTTAGCTATTTAGCCACAGGAGAATGAGCCATGGACATGTTAGGCAGTCTCACAAATGGCACACACAAGGAGGTAAAATGCTTCCTTTTCCCCTTCCTGGAGAGGTAATGAAGAAAACAAGACCTGTTGATTTTATTTTCCTCCAAAACTGAACTGCACCTTGCCCAAACCCTGCCCTGGGGATATATCCTAACATCTTCAGGATGCTTCTGAATGCCACAGCTTGGTGATTTACTCTCACAGTACTTGGAGTACTAAAGCCTGTTTCCATCACTCTGAAGCTGTGGCCCCTCCTGAATTCGTGCCATTTAGTGCCTGGGAAAGCCCTTGGAAGTCCCCATTTGAAAAAAAGTCTCCAAAGCCTACATTTTAATGTGTTCTTTTAGTAATAATGGTGGCCAGACTGGCAAGTTAGTGTGATCAGCTATCCCTTTGGAAATCCCAGGTGCAGATTTTTCAGACCACTGTGCTCCTGGATTCCGTGTGCATGTGCTGTCTTTATTCATGCCCATCTTTGTTGTGTTCTCTCCACTCTTCTCTCTTCCTCTTTTCTTTTCCTCTTCCTCCAATACCATCTCTTGTTTCAATTCAATACTATTACTGTAACAGGGAGTAAATAATGAAATCTCCCCAGTGAAATGAATGTATGTGGCTAGGAAGAATAAGGAAATACATGAAGTTCCTGAACTGAATGAGTTTCTTGAGGATCCATGCCCAAGAAAGCCTTTACATAGGATGTTTTTTCCCATTTTGGGCTAAAATGGAGATTGCTGTGTGCTCCAGTTGGCACAAACCTGGAAGAAAGCAGGCATTGTTTGATCCAGTGGTTACAGAACAGCTTGATTCACAAAAAAGAACCTTTTGAGGTTGGTGCAAATGTTTTGGGGTTTTATCTCTATTTATTTTCACCAGTTTATTTGCCTTTCTTGTTTCTAAGATTTTTCACTACTGGTAAAAACCACCTGCACAATAATGTAATGCCAGGCTTACACTGAGTATCACCTAAAGAAGGTGGTGCATCCCTACTGGCACCAGGGGAGCTGATGAAAGGCACAAAGGATCCATACCTGCTTTCTGTTCTGGCGGGCTTTTTTCTTATGCCCTGCAAATTCTCCATCAAAGATGTTTTGCTCCATGCAGTCCTTTTACAAAGATTAATGCAATGTTCGGGTAATTTTGCCATGAGAAATCCTGGATCTCTGATATAAAAATAGATACAGTAGCTTTTCAAAACAGTGCTTATAATAGAAAGACCATGTAAGCTTTTGCTGCTTCTTTGCTGAAACCTTTCATGAGGCTGGAAAGAAGCCAAAAGCCCTTTTCCCTGCCTGGTAACTAATCAATTGCCCTTACCTGAAAATAGCAAAAAGACAAAAGTCTTTCAAATGAGAACTGACATCTCCTCCTTATTTTAAATATTTTAATTATTTCTATTTCACAGGCACATAGGCTACAAGACACTGTTCTGGTTTGCCATGTGCCAGTAAGGATACTGAGTACATTTTGTTTCAGTCCATCTAGCCAGGAAAACAAATGTAGTAATACTTGACATTGGACTTCTCCTCCCAGTTTGTTCCCTGCTGCAGCTCTTGAATTCACTGTCCATACACGTCCCATGATAAATCCCAGAAGGGCCACCAGTTGCTGACTCTTTCCTCTTTCCTGTCCTCCTGATGTCCTGCTGCTCCTGCATCCCTGCTTTCCTAGTGGCTGGGGAGCTCTGGAGACTTGGACTATGGGTACTGCACTTGTGGCCTCGGGTTAGGGAAGAGGGTTGAGGACTTTGATCCACCTCCAAGGAGATGATGGGTGGAAGCTCTGTGACGTGTCAGTGTGTCCTGACTTTGAAGTCTGGGATTAGGCTGAGGGGAAGGAAGGAGTCCTGCATGAAGTCCTGCATGACACATCCTTTTGATGTGAAGCTCTGGTGAGTGATGATGTGAGTCCAGCTCAGGACTGCGAGGCTCCAGCCTCTGCTGAAAGGCTGTCATGAGCCCTTCCTCTCCTCTGGGACAGAACATCCTCACATGCAGGGATGGAGAAATCCTGGGATTCCCTCATTCTGGGCTATAGCTTTGTTGACAGACTTATTTTTCACTTTAGCGTAGTAAATAGAGTTTGTCTCCTGCTTGGAGATGATTCATCTCTCATTTTGCTTAATAATTAGAATTCCATGCTCGGCCGCTGCTTCCCCCGTGCTCTGCCAAATCGAGCGCTCTGCTCTGCACAGCTCCATCTGTTGGCACCGCGTTGCCACATCAGGAAAAAGCTAAAAAAAAAAATGTAATTCCCGCCCCAAATCCATCAGCACCGAGAACAGCCTTTCTGCTCGGACTGTAAAGGACATGATGGGCACGGGGCACCACGGGATGGGGAAAGCTCCTGCATCCCTGGGCTCCTCCGTATCTCAAGCACCCTCCAAAATCAAGAGGGCCACGTTCCTGCCCAGCAGGCTGCAGCTCTGGGCGGTGATGAGGAGGGAAGCCCCCTGCACCTTGTGGCCCCACACCATTTCCTTTCATTTTGCGGCCCCAAATTGCCACCCGGAGAGGGCCGGTGCGGGCTGTCCGTGCTGGCAGCAGCGGAGGTGGCGGGGCGGGCGATGGGGGGGTGGCTGGGGCTGCTCACGGACCCCGCCCGTGGGCACAGACAGGGGGAAGAGGTGGGAACCGTTCCTCCACAGCTGTCCAGCTCCACTCCTCTGGCCACCCTCCGAGCCCACAGCAGAGTCGGGGTGATGTGCCCTGTGCTGGGCACAGGGATCTGGATCTGCGCCCGCGGGATCTCTCCGCTCGCAGAGGGCTGTGCTCAGGGGGGCCGCGGATGGTGTGGGGATGGCTGGGGATGGAGCAGTGCTGTGCCTGGCTTGGAAGCTGCTGTGGATGAACGCGTGGGATGGAGGACCCTAAGGGTGAAGAAGTACTGCGGTCATGTGAGCGAAGTTTTTTACAAGGAGGGTGGTGAAACACTGGCACGGGTTGCCCAGAGAAGTGGTGCATGTGCCATCCCTGGAAACGTCCAAGGTCAGATTGGATGGGGCTCCGAGCAACCTGTTCTGGTTGAAGATGTCCCTGTTCATTGCAGGGGGGTTGGACTAGATGAGCCGTAAAAGTCCCTTCCAAACCAAAGCATTCCACGACCGGACGGCTCCAGGCGCACTGGGACACGCGTGGCAGGTGGCATGGCGCTTGCTATGTCAGACCTGGCCACAGGAGGGTACCACAGACAGTGACACGGTTTCAGCCTTGGAACTAACACAGGGAGGAAGGAAGATCACATCTTGCTACTCCATCACCCGCTCCCGCCCCGCCGAGTTTGGGAACGAAAGCGTCCCGGCTGGGCAAAGCATCAACCTCTTGTGCCTGTGTCTAAATCCTCCGCAGCATTTTCTGCCCCGCTGAGAATGCCCCTGCAGAGTTAAGGCTCCTTGTTGTTCCTGAGGTGGTACCCGGGAGCCGCGGCCGCTGTGGGACTGCCTGGCACTCTATCCCTGGGGAGCGAGGTGCTTCCCACCCTGCCGTCCTGAAGACACTGAGAGTGAAGGGGTCTGTGCAAAAACTGTTACTTTTGGGGAGGGGGGGGCTGGAATTCAACACACGCTTCTTTCTGTTTTCAAGGACGCAGAGCCCTCTGCGGAGTGCCAGGACATCCAGTCACCTCCCTGGTGGCTCCAGACATGCTGGGCTGGGCTCCGAGGCTGTGTTTGAGCAGCTGCATGGATCGCGCTAGGCAGGGATGAGACTGGCATCAGTCAGGGTGGCTTCAGTGGCCTGGAATTGTCTAAAGCTGCAGAAGTTTTAAAAATGAAGGTTACAAACATGCTCGCAAGCAAATAGTTTTTCCTTGTATGGTTTGGATGAGTCTCCGCTTCCAAAATCTGCCTTCCTGAAAGTGTTGTCTTCTCCCTGCTGCTTGTGGTGTGGGTATGAACAGGCTTACAGGGCATCCTGTGCTTGACATCAAATACTGGATGTTTTCAGTATTGATGTCTCTTATATGTGGTCTGGCCCTAATGCAAGAAAGAGGCTTTATTTATTTTAATATTTATATTAAATATTTACATGTAAATATATATAATATGGCTTTTATATATTCTATATATATTTTATGTGAATATTCATTTATTTTTCATTGTTATTTATTTTTAAAGTGTCTTCTTTAAGGGACATAGATGTTCAGAATATCAGCAATTCTTTATGATGAGAGTAAATAGTCTGATTTTTTTGAGAGGCCTTCTTCCCCTCCATAAAAAGCAAAAGCAATCTGCCAGCTAAATAAATGCAAACATTTTGTTTCTCAGGCTCTCAAATACAGTGTGCAATATGATCCAGCCTCATTTGTGAAGGAACAGTTCTAGTTAGCCAGATGAAAAATTATACTTAAAAGGCNCACAGGGATCTGGATCTGCGCCCGCGGGATCTCTCCGCTCGCAGAGGGCTGTGCTCAGGGGGGCCGCGGATGGTGTGGGGATGGCTGGGGATGGAGCAGTGCTGTGCCTGGCTTGGAAGCTGCTGTGGATGAACGCGTGGGATGGAGGACCCTAAGGGTGAAGAAGTACTGCGGTCATGTGAGCGAAGTTTTTTACAAGGAGGGTGGTGAAACACTGGCACGGGTTGCCCAGAGAAGTGGTGCATGTGCCATCCCTGGAAACGTCCAAGGTCAGATTGGATGGGGCTCCGAGCAACCTGTTCTGGTTGAAGATGTCCCTGTTCATTGCAGGGGGGTTGGACTAGATGAGCCGTAAAAGTCCCTTCCAAACCAAAGCATTCCACGACCGGACGGCTCCAGGCGCACTGGGACACGCGTGGCAGGTGGCATGGCGCTTGCTATGTCAGACCTGGCCACAGGAGGGTACCACAGACAGTGACACGGTTTCAGCCTTGGAACTAACACAGGGAGGAAGGAAGATCACATCTTGCTACTCCATCACCCGCTCCCGCCCCGCCGAGTTTGGGAACGAAAGCGTCCCGGCTGGGCAAAGCATCAACCTCTTGTGCCTGTGTCTAAATCCTCCGCAGCATTTTCTGCCCCGCTGAGAATGCCCCTGCAGAGTTAAGGCTCCTTGTTGTTCCTGAGGTGGTACCCGGGAGCCGCGGCCGCTGTGGGACTGCCTGGCACTCTATCCCTGGGGAGCGAGGTGCTTCCCACCCTGCCGTCCTGAAGACACTGAGAGTGAAGGGGTCTGTGCAAAAACTGTTACTTTTGGGGAGGGGGGGGCTGGAATTCAACACACGCTTCTTTCTGTTTTCAAGGACGCAGAGCCCTCTGCGGAGTGCCAGGACATCCAGTCACCTCCCTGGTGGCTCCAGACATGCTGGGCTGGGCTCCGAGGCTGTGTTTGAGCAGCTGCATGGATCGCGCTAGGCAGGGATGAGACTGGCATCAGTCAGGGTGGCTTCAGTGGCCTGGAATTGTCTAAAGCTGCAGAAGTTTTAAAAATGAAGGTTACAAACATGCTCGCAAGCAAATAGTTTTTCCTTGTATGGTTTGGATGAGTCTCCGCTTCCAAAATCTGCCTTCCTGAAAGTGTTGTCTTCTCCCTGCTGCTTGTGGTGTGGGTATGAACAGGCTTACAGGGCATCCTGTGCTTGACATCAAATACTGGATGTTTTCAGTATTGATGTCTCTTATATGTGGTCTGGCCCTAATGCAAGAAAGAGGCTTTATTTATTTTAATATTTATATTAAATATTTACATGTAAATATATATAATATGGCTTTTATATATTCTATATATATTTTATGTGAATATTCATTTATTTTTCATTGTTATTTATTTTTAAAGTGTCTTCTTTAAGGGACATAGATGTTCAGAATATCAGCAATTCTTTATGATGAGAGTAAATAGTCTGATTTTTTTGAGAGGCCTTCTTCCCCTCCATAAAAAGCAAAAGCAATCTGCCAGCTAAATAAATGCAAACATTTTGTTTCTCAGGCTCTCAAATACAGTGTGCAATATGATCCAGCCTCATTTGTGAAGGAACAGTTCTAGTTAGCCAGATGAAAAATTATACTTAAAAGGCAAAACCAAACCAAACTGTGTAGTTTGTTTGCTTATCTTCAGCTGTGATTGTCCTTTGGAGACTGAAGCCTGGCCCAGAGCTGACATAACACAAGATAGATGGCTTCCATGGACTTCAGTGGGAGTTTGGATTGGATGATGTGAGGTTGCAAAACTATAAATGCCTCTCAGAAGGACTTGAGTGTAACTTACTCATCATGGAAAAAGTGGGAGGTGAACACTGCGGTTATTGCTTCAGTTTCCCAGATTTCTCTGCCTTTGAAAGGTGTTTCTGCTGATTAGTGTTGATGATGGGCACTCCCAGAGGAGGATGGGTAGGTTTCCCTACCAAGGAGAACACCTCCAGGAGCTCTGTTATCAAGGAATCATAGAATGGTTTGGTTTGGAAGGGATCTTTAAAGGCCATCTAGTCCAACCCCTCTGCAATGAGCAAGGGCATCTCCAGCCAGACCAGGTTGCTCAGAGCCCCATCCAACCTGACCTTGAATGTTTCTAGGGATGGCACATCCACTGCATTTCTGGGCAACCTGTGCCAGTCTCTCAGCACCCTTATTGGGAACAATTTTTTCCTGATATCTAATCTAAATTAACCTTCCTTCAGTTTAAAACAATTCCATGTCCTATCACAACAGACCCTGCATCAAAGTCTGTCCCTTTCTTAAAACTCCCACTTAGGTACTGGAAGGTGCTAGGAGGTCTCCCTGGAACATTCTCTTCTCCAGGATGAACAGTCCTAATTCTCTCAGCCTGTCCCCATAGGAGAGGTGCTCCAGTTTCTAATCACCTTCATGCCCTCCTCTCCAACAGGTCTACATCCTTCCTGAGGATCCCAGAGCTGGATGCAGCACTCCAGGTGGAATTTCACCAGAGAAGATGGGCATGACCTGCTGCCCACACTTCTACCCTCTGGCATGGTTTGAGTTGAATATGGAAGAGCATCATCCTGGGAAAAGCAGCAGCCCTCAGCAGAAATCCTTCCCATACTTTTCAAGGTACTGGCATGTGGCAGACACAGGATTCATGTGCAGTTAGGAAACCTCCTGTGGCCTCAGTATCACACTGGCCACGTAGCTGAGAGTTTGGAGAAGTGCAGTATTCCTTCTTTGGCATATGGGATCTGGCAACTGGAGATCATCAGATCATCCATTGAGATCCAGCAAAGTCACACAGAAAATCAAACAGAAGTTAACTGGGTGCCCCAATAACAACTTCCTAGGATTTTTTTACATGCCTTGTCACAGAACTGGGACAGAGAAAGCATCTGTGTCCCCCAAAACAGTCCCAAATTCTGCCTCTGTGCTGAGCTGTCCCAAGCAATTTGCAGCAGCCTTGAGATGTCTTCACAGTTTGAAGCAAAGCTGCTACCAGGGCTTGGGAAATGTGAGGGAGCCTGACTCTGGTTATGGAAAATCTACTATGCAGAAGTATGAAAACCTTGCTGGTAAATCATTTACAAGAAAATATCTTGCTCAGCATGGGGCTTGCAATGAGGGGGTCATATTTAATGACCTGCTTCAAATGTTATTATAAATCATTGCTTCCTCACCAGCTAAACCACAGCTGCCTCATACTCTGTGTGCTCTCCCTCCCCTAGAAATGTCACTGGCAGTGAACATGCTGGAGTTGGGAGCCCCATGGTGCTGTGGGATGGAGGGAAGCACAGGGAACGTGAGGGGCTGTCAGGCGTCCTGGAGGGTGATGCCCATCCCTGGCTCGCCCCTGCAGCTCCCATGTTTTCATAGCACCCCCCACCTCCTCAAAATGCAGGACCTTTGGGAGCTTTCTGGCAGGTCTCTGAACTTGAGCAACCCAAATGAGCCCCTGCCCCTGGTGCAGGAGCAGCACTCAGGAGGATAAAGAAGGTGAGTGCTTGGCTTTGGTTGAATGACACCTCTGAGTTAGGCAGGGCAACTTCTTTCAAACTCCTCAACAGGTTCCTCATGCCCACCTAGGGTGGTCAGCAGAGCTTCCCAATGGAGCCCCCTCCCAATTCTCCTCACGTTTGGCACAACCTGCAGCAGTTAGAGTGATGGCACCCATGAGTGCATGGCCAGAGGAATATCTGTGTATGGGGGGAAAACTCCCTCCTGTTGGAAAACAAACATCACACCTCTGAAAGGCAACAGCCGCTGCAAACATGGGGGAACGAGAGCCCCACATCTATTTCTTGACTGTGGATCCACTTTATGATGGAAAGAGGCTATGGGCTGCTTTCATCTGCTTATTTTACAAAAAGAAGTGGGGGAGAAAAACCTCAGGATGTCAACAAAAAGCTGTTGGCTCATTATTTTCCTTCTACTTTTAGATAATGACTTAAAAAAATATAAAATCCCTGTGCTTGGCATGCTCTTTGTCCTTGCTGCCTGTGTGAGAATCTCACTCAGCAGTTCTGTAGGTCAGTCACAGAGATTTTATGGTAACAATATGCTAGTGAAAGCAGTTATTTCTTTGGCTGAATATATTTAATGCAGTTATGCTTTTGCACTTTAAAAAGTGAAAAGAAAGAGCTTTAATCTCTTCAATCCACAGCAAACACAAAAAATAAAGTGTATTTAAGGTATTGCTCTTTTTTAACAGAACTATCTTAGCCAAGGAGGGGAAACAGGCTTTGGCATCTGCCTTCAAAGTAAATGCACAATTTTGGATGAAGATGGAGTAAGAAGGTGTGGAATATTGTGTGACTGGGAAAGCAAAATCTTTAGCAGAATCACAACTACCATAAATAATAGCTGTAAGATTGCTCAGGGACTTACCCTGTCCAGGCTGTCCTGTTCCCCACACAGAAACCAAGACTGCTGTTTGCCAAGTCTGTACACCGTGGTGTGTTTTCCTCAGTCTGCTTTTTTCTTTTTTTTCCCTCCTTTATGCATGAGTAAGATTTTAATTTTAGTAGAATTTCTGGTAGGCTTCTGTGGGCACTTTGGAGGAAGGAGCTGGTATTTTTATTTCTCCATATGAAGGCAGGGAGGTTTGTCTGAGCTCAGCTGGCAAGGCCACTGTCAGAGGGGTGGCACAAGCCTGGCTTGCACTTCCCAAAGAAGTTACTGAGAAGGGAGTATTTGGAGTCACCGTACATGGGCAGGCACAGAGCTCACACCAGTCCTGCAGGGTGCTCTGTATGTGAGTTGGACACTGGTGCAGTTCACCCAGGTTTGTCTGACTGTGCCTGTGGCTGGGTGGGAAGGCTCCCAGGTCCCACTCTTGTTGTGATGTGGCTCTGTGCAAGTAGTGCTTGTTAAGAAGTATGAAACAATATATATTTTTATATATTTATATATTTTTATATATATGTATTATATATTTTGCTGCTCTGATGGGCTGGCATCTGCCTGGATTGAAGAGGCATCTCATTAAGCAGAGTAATTCATCCAGAGGCTGAATTTTCTTCATGTTGTGCTTCTTCAATACGACTGCAAAGGGCTCCTCTATGAGCAGGATGATCTTTGGATGGGTTTAACCACAGTGAAACAGGCAACCAAGCTGATCTCACCAGTCCTAGTAAGGAGTCCAGGCACCCATTCCAGTGTTTGGTGTGAAAGCTGAGAGAAAATATGCCGGGGTTTCTCTTGACTCCTACGCCATTGACCTATGCAGGAGTCCAAAAGGCACCCCTGCCTGCTCTGTTGGTTTGTCCAGCCCTTGTACACCTCTCTTTACTCACCAGCACTGGCTCATTTGGCAGCCTCTACTGACAGCCTAAGGCTCACCAGCCTGTACTAATTCCATGGTGTTAAAAATACACATTTTTCCAAGTGAGGCAGGGAATGGCTCTCCTCTAGTTCACAGCATGTTTACTTTGTCCCACACCTTTGTTTTTTGAGATGCTGTTTTTGTAGAAAATGAGTGCAGAGCTGGGTAAGTCTAACTCAGCTCTTTCTAAGTATATTTTTCTGGGGATTATCATGTTGGCTGAAAACCAGGCTGCTTCTCACAGCCAGAAAACATGACCTGAAAATGAGGTCAAGAACCATTGATCCTGAGGTGAGCAGAGGCCTTTCAATTGGGATTGGCCGCAGTGCTGTAGGATGGCTGTTACTGGTCAGACACTTCCTGAAAGGCTCAACAGCTCCCAGAGAGTGCTGTCAGAGCTGAAATTACCAACATGTCTGTGGGGTTTTACAAGTAATTCTTACTCTGTTCCATCAGCCACTGAATCAGTGGTGACCAATATTTTTCCCTATATAGGTACAAGGGGAAATAAGCAGAAGAACAGTCAATGAGCTATTTATAAAGATGTACTGCAATGCACACTCATCTGCTCCTGATGAGAGGGTCTGGCCATCAGCAAAACCGTGAGAGATTAGGGGAGAAAATGGCTTTTGTGTTTTATTCTGTACTTTGAATGTTATCTGCAACATCTGACTGCTGTTCCAACATCTGTGGGCATCAGAAAGTTTAATCGTTAAAGTCTGATCTCTTTTCAGTTGATATCTGCTTTACTGTTATGGTGGTCTTGTAACACTTCAAAAATATTTGGAAATATTTAGAAATTTTTTTAAATGAAAATAAATACTGCTTTCAGTCAGAACAGACTACCCTTTGTGTTGTCTGGAGCTGAAAAATTGCTTGCAACACTAAACAAATGATGTGTTTGCACTCCTCTCTCTGATTTTTCTTAGGCAATCACTTCATTTTGCATTCTCGTTGGACAGTTCATTTTATATCCATCTTTAAAAGTAACTCTTTTATCCATTCACGTAGGAACTGGTTAAACGAGGTAGGCATTGCCATGGTGCTGATAAAGAAGCAGTGTCAGTCCTGGCCATAGCTGGGACCTCTCTAAGTGGGGGACCTGACTAGTGAGGGCCCTGCTGTGCTTCATGTTTGGGCACACTTGGATTTATAGAAGAACAAATCAAAGTGCCATTTGGCCTCCAGCATGATCTGGTGATTAGTATGTGGTCGTGTTTGAGCTTGGGATGAATAATCACCTAGAGCAACTTGCTCCCTCTCACTGAAGAATTTCCTCTCCAACCCCAGGTGTGTCTCTGCCAAAGTTCTCCTGAAATGGGTTTATGGTGGCTTTGTGGTCTCCAGGTGGCTTTGTGGTCTCCAGGTTGTGGAGTCTTCTCATGATGAGGTGGAGAGGTATGGATGGTCCCTGGGGTTTGCTATGGGATATATGCAGTAGAAAGTGTCATCTTGTGTCTATAGGTCAGTAATTAGGGCTGCCTGCTACCTCTGCTTTTGGGGAATACAGCATCAGCCAAAGCAGCTGTGACCAAAACTGGGTCCTTCTGTCTCACCCACTCTTCCTCAGCTGGGACATGGGGGTGAGACTGATTGCAGCTCTGGAGCCCACAAAGCATGTATGCACACATGTAAATTATATGGTGATGCAGATGCCCTCCTCCAGACAGCCTTCTGAAAAAATGACTTCACATAGGAAAGATGTATTTTTCACGTCTGGCTGAACATTGTTTTTCAGTTACATGGTACTGTCTGTAATTAGTGACAAAAATTCGGGCACAAGAATATAGTGGGTGTTTGTTCCATGAAGAGCTGGGACCATTTTGATATTTTGAAAATAAAAAAAAAAAAAAAAAGAAAAGCTCATTTAATACCAGCCCAGCTATTTATACTTCTTGCACAAACTTAAACATAACAAAAAGTGCAACATAACTCATGAAGCAAAGGAGCGTCTCTGCCAAGTGTAATATTTGTGTTTGGAAACATGGTCTATATTGTATGAAGCAGTAGCTTTCTGACTGCCTCCAAGGTTTCTTTTGGCTGATGTTTATCCAAACAGTCTTGCTCTTCATTCATTTTAATGGCTGCAAGGGAGCTGAGTGTTTGACATGGCGAGACCGGCACGGCTCAGCCCGCGCTCCCTGAGCTGGCGCCGATGGCGGGCCCGGCGTGGGGTGATGCGCTCAGCCCCTGCATCCCACTCCTCCACTGCATCCCAACACTTGGCACGTGGAGGTCTCCTCACCTGCCTTTGGTTTTGCCCTCTGTGTCCTGCATGTCCAGCGCGGTGGGAACGAATCATGGCACCCTGGTTTAAAGGAGGGACTGCCCTTTGCTGTCATGGCCATGGGTGACGTGAGCGAACCCAGGGGGTGTGAGAGAGAGAAGCACCGGTGCCATCAGAAACTCTGGAATTGGGAAACATCCTTGGGGTCCTGGTCTGAAGGTGACAGTGGTCAGGTAGAGAGTGGGAAATGTGTTCTTGCTTTTTAGCTACCTGATCCTGTAAAATTTAGGCACTGCCTTGCCTCATATGTGAGCCTGATGTCCTTGTCGCTCTTTTCCTCTCTGGAAGAGATTAGCAAATATTCCCAGCTCTTTATTCAACTTTGAGTTCTCTCTTAAAAATAATAATTGTAAATTATAATTATTATCAATAATATTAATCTTCATGAAATCCAATAGAGATACTGTTTAGACTGTCAGACTACATTTAAGCCATGTCCCTCAGGCAAGCTGAATTAATTTAGGAACACAGAGATGAAATTAAGCACACACCTAAATGCCTGCAGGACAAGCTTTCCAAATCCATACCCTGTGGAGCCCAACACATCAGGATGATTTCAAGGAGCCTCTAAAACACAAAACTTTTGGGCCTGGTGCATTTAGGAATAAGGTGCAATTGCTACACAAAGCAGCAGGAGAGAAGAAGATGCAAGTCATTCAAATGTGAGTTGAAGAGAAATATTAATAATGTAAACTTTGGAATAAACAAAGGCCAAGCCATGTTTTTCTTTCTGCTTTTCCCATGTGCCAGTTGTATAGCACATTACTGTTGGCCCCTCTGGTCCAGTCACTTATCACAGCACCCACTTCTTCATGTGGATGAGCTGTTCCTGAAAAATGCAGTTGGCACAGACCACTCTTATTTTTCACACAAGGAATGCAGGTCTTCCTGTCCCACATATTTTTCTTCAATGAGCGTAGTTATTGTTGTCACTGGGAGGAAAATCCTCCGTCTGTCTGCTAAAATACTTGAGAGGGGGAGATAAAGCATGAAATCTTTTTGTTGTGGCTGAGGATTTCCTCTGCAAGGCTCCACTTCAGTGATTCACGGCTCTTTTCCAGAAGAAATGAAAAGCTGGGATGAGCATTACTTAGGATTTGCAGACCTGGGCTAAATCCATGGCTGGTGTAATTCAGTTATTGTCCAGCACCCGTGAGGGAGATTTCGGCTGGATTGATGATCAGAACTCTATTCTGTAACACCTCATCATTCTGCTCTGGGCTCAGGGATGTGCCCCTGGGCCACCTTGGAAGGGCTGCTGGGTGCTGTTGGTGCTGAGGGGCATTGCTATGTACGGGGGCATCATTTGTGCCATCCCATTTGGCGTTTCCATGCCAAAGCCCAAGGCATTACCTGGAAAACTCTCTTCGGAAGTCACCTGCTTATCCATATCACAGCATGGAGTCTGCTTCTGTATTTTTTCTCCTTTGGTGCAAGAAAACTACGCAGCTGATGGACTACTAATAAATTTTGGCAGAAAAACAGAGGCAAGTGTTCTGACTTTTCTCTAAAGTTAGAGCTATTGTTCATCTGGGCAATTTTTGTGTATGAACTGAAGGCAAAGATCTGCGTTTTGGGGCACAGCCACACCGTGGGTAAGTGCAAAGGAATTCTGCCACAGCTTCACTGTGAATTATATGTTGTCTGAAGGATTTAACAATATCCCAAAGTTCGTGGAGAACAGGAACACTCATTTTTCCTATCTTTCCCTGCCAGCAAAATGAACAAGCTATTTAGCTTCCTTAAAGAAATTCCAGCCAGTAGCTGTGCCAGCTCTGTCTTCCTCATGTTCATGGGCCTTTGCTTTGTTCCTGAGTCCCAGATGGATTTCTGAGAATGGCACAGCGTTGCCAAAACGCATCTGAAGACACATATCATCAGTATGCACAAATTGTAAAGAATGCAGCCCCTGGAGCGATGGGTGAGTTCATCAAAAGTGACTTTCCAGCTACGCTGAAACCTTTCATGTCTCTTGTGCAATCTGCAATGCTAAAGCAAACAATTCCAGTGCCAGATTGTCATAAGGATCTGAATGCTTGAGCTTATTAAGGGGCCACAATCTTATCAAATCAGAGAAGATATGAAGTCTCAAAGAATATTAAGCTGCTATAAATACACCCAGGTAGATATAATTGGTTTCTCTCCCCTACAGATAAACCCCCCGAACACTCAAATGCTTTCAATACTTCTCGAGGATTTTTAATGAAAGCACTGAGGTCTACTTGCCAAATCTTTGGTTTTCTGGAGCCCTTGAGCCACATATTTTGGTGTAGTGCTGTGCTTCTGATGGCATCCAGGGAGTTTTTTCACCTGGGAAGGTGCAAGGAGATTTGGGATTTTTGATAGAGCCATATGATATTATTGCCTATTTAATGGTTGTTGTTGTGGATGTGGCAGATTATATAGTGTTAGAGGATGAAAATAATAGTAGTAAGATAACAAAAACAGAGGAAAATTGATTCTATATGATTTATAGTTTTCCAAAGGGTGTATTGGCTCTAGGGATGTGGGCTCTGAGGTATGCACTGAACCTGGAACAAGTGCAGGACTGTGCACTGGGGCAAAAATGTGTCCCTAAAAAGCGAAAAGAAGTGAGGAAATGAGAAGAGAGCAAGAGAGAAAGTGCAAGGAGATACAAGAGTAAGAGCTTGGAGCAGTGACAACCTCCAGCTCCATCGAGGATGGCTGCAAAGGGCAAGGGAAGGCGTCCGTGCCCGTCATCCATGGAAAAGTAGCAGGAAGTAGAAAGGGAGGAGGCTTATGCAAAATCTCAGTGGTGAGAAAGATGACTTGCTCGGGTGTGGAGTAAAACCCCCATCACCAGAAACTTCTCAATATATATGGAAAAAAACTCTCTGCTAGAAACTGTTTGACCTGCTTTAGGGCAGGACAATGCACCAGACCTCCTTGTGAGGATCGCTGGAGCCCAGTTTTCCTCTCCTCAGCAGCACTGCCACTGACTCCTGACATGGTGCCATTTTCTGGTGGTGTCTGAAAGAAGGCAGCATCTCAACACGGGGATTTGGATATGGTGCCTGCATTTTTCCCCGCTCTGTCCTTTTCCAGGCTTTGGGAACAAATCTGAAATGCTCGTCAAGTTTCAAGACAACAAATTAAGTAGGTCACGTCATAACTTTTCCAGCCTATTTATTTTAAAAGAGTAAACCAGTGATGAATTCCATGCAGCCTGTCTCTTTCACTAAGGGCAACATCTCCTCTCCAACTCAATTTATGGTGTTAGAAGGTCGATATTTTCATGGCACTTCTCTTTGACTTAAAAGGAGATTTTTATGAAGACACTTCAGTCTCTTTTTTCTATGTTTTTTTTTTTAAACAAATTAGGGAGGTTTTTTTGTGTTCAAAGGCAGTGCTTATGTTCTGGTTGGAAACTTCTTTTTTTTTTTTTTTTTCCCCTTGCTGAGGATTTCAGCTGGATCAGCTTCCTGAATTGCATTGCTGAATTAACACCAGGGTGAGCGCAAAGGCAGGCAGGAGAGAGGCAGTGAGCACATCTGGCTGGAGGCAGGGGGTAAGCAAAAGAGACAGTCTGAGTGAGGAGAACAAAGGGGATCCGACCCCGGTGGCTTTCCCGAGGGTCCACCTCCACCACCAAAGGCACTCACAGCCGTGGGCTGGAAACTTGTGAGTGACGGCAACGCAAAGGCACAGCTGCCCCTGGAGCTCATTTCAAACCGGAGCCTTTGTTTTCCTTCCAGATCCCGTGGGGATACGAGCAGGTTCCTCTCTGAGGCTGAGGCATCTCTGCAGTGGCAGGTGTTGGCTCCCCCTTTCCTCTCCCCTGGTGCCACTCCGTGGGCATCCCTGTCTTTGCCAAGCCTAAGGCAGGCGGTCAGGCCCAGGGCAGAGGGCCTGGAGAATGGCTCCCGTGGGCAGGCAGGTGTTGAATCCTGGAGAAGGCTTTGCAGACTGCTGAGCAGAGGGGTCAGGAAGGCACTGCCCAGCCGGAGCCAGGACGTGCTGCAGCCTTTGCTTCCGTACGCTCTGCATCCCACTGCTCGCAGGCTGCCCACTGGGAAGGTGTCCTTGTGCCAGCAGCTTCTGTTGGGGGAGCTTTGGGGGCACTCATCCCTCTTCCCCTTCCTTTCCCACGTCTTAATTTATCTCTTAAAAGGAGCTGGGGGGACAGACCATGTGCCTGAGCCCTGTCTGGCACAAGGTGGGAAGTGGTGGAAGGGGCTATGCCCCGACCTGTGCCCATCCCAAGGCCTTTTCCAGGCCCCAGCAATCCCCCACGAAGGAAGTGCATGTCCCGTGTGCTTTCATCATACGTGTGCTTACACAACTGCCTTTGTGACTCACCCTTTTGGCTTCTGCAATTGCACTGAACAAACTGAAGGCTGAGGTTTCACCCCACAGAGAACAAAGCCCTCCTGGATGCAGGATGACATCTCATCTGTAAGCAGCACATTCCCGAGAGCTGCTGAGAGCAAATGCCTGCCCTGGCTGTGTCCCCCCACTCTGTGCTCTGTGAGGAACAGAGGAGCTGTCTGTGTGCTGCTCTAAGGTGTGGACAGTGTTTAACATGGGCACGGGCTCCTTTCTGCCTCACACAACCTGGTGGCTGCTCACCTTCTGTCTAAACTACTAGTGAATATGAGACATTATCACTGAAATCTTAGGAAATACCAGCATTGAAACCACTTATGTTTCAGTAATCTTTCCTCGTAGTGCTTAAGCCTCAAGAAGTAAGATGGAGACCTATGGGAAAAGGGATTTCCAGTCAGGTCCCAGTTTTGCCATAGTCTTTCCCCTTTGACTTTAGCCAGATGAGTTATCTTGAGACCATGAGTTTCCTGAAAAATCATGGGGATAATATTAATTTACCCGCTTTAAAACTATGGAGAAATTAGGTAATGAATATTTGTTGAGCTGACATCTCCAAGAGGGACTTAGAGAGGTTTTGCAATGTGGCATATACATGTTCTGTGTATGGAGAGCACTGCAAACCACACTGGGTATGGTTGTGGACTTGCTGCCCAAGCCTCTGGTCCCACCCAAGGGTGTGTAGGGCTTGACAATGGCTCACAAGAAGCATAAATAGATCATTGATTTTGGTTTTAACATAATGAGAAAAGCTTTGTTAGTGGAAAGGCCCCTGTTGGTCTGGAAATGCTGCCTGTGGTGAAGGCATGGTTGTATTCAGTCAAAGGTCGGACTTGATGATCTTGGAGGTCTTTTCCAGCCTTAATGATTCTAGGATTCTATGAATGTTCTCACGAAGGGCTTTGCTGTGTGGGTATAGTTGAGCTATACCAGCTCGTAGTCCTTGAAGCCCTTTGGTTAGAGCCAATAACCTGATGAATTTGAGTTACCATTGCCTATGGTTATAGGCAAGTTCCTCTGCATTAAAAGCCTCACCCATATGTGAGCAAAAACCAGCCCAGCCTTCCTGTCTGCTCATGCTTGGAGCTCTTTGTCTACAGCCCCAGTTACAGCTGGCTTCTGCAGTGGGGCTGCTTCTCCATGGCAATTGAAGCAGGACCCTCAGGTGGTGCTGGTCAGCTATGGTCTGGTTAGCAGTGGTGCCAGGAGAGCTGATGCCATTTTCTTCACAAGGACACTGCAAAATGTGCAGTGTTTCATTGGCCATTCCCTAAGTTTTCCTCCCTCAGTGAACCCATCTCACCTTTCTGTCTGAATTTCTTTCACTGCCAGGGCACAGTTCAGTGTGGACATGCAAGTAAGGAGCTCCAGGTGAGGGGGACTGGTGGGTTGACAGCAGACATCCACCCATGGAGGGCACGGGACCAGGGAGCCCAGATCCTGCTTTGGGTTTGTTGTAGGCTCCTCTGTGACCACCAGCAGCTCTGGAAACTGCCCTCTATTTCCAGTTCATTGCTTCCTAAACCATTTGCTTTCCAAAACTGTTGCAGAGTTTGATTCACAAAAGTGCTCTGAGGCCTTGGGTGTGAAATACTATGACAAAAGAAGGCATTCCAGCTCTTTATTGCATTGCACATTTTAAATCATGGAAAATTGGACTAAAATACAGTAAATTTAGCATAAAAAGGACTGCTTTCCAATTGCCTGTCAGGATCCCTTCAGCCTCCTAACTATTTTCGTGTGAAGCAATGAGTGTAATGCCTGTTGATAGTTGTTTGTTCCCTTGTTGTCTCAAAGTTGCTGGAAGCAATTTACAAGTTACTCTTGCTTAATGTCTAGGAAGAGAAGGGGATGGAAAATGTTTACTTGTTTCTTCTTGGTAAAGAGTTGATTCCTGAAACAACAGACTGGGATGATTTGAGCTTTGCCATTGGCTTTGAAGGGTGAAGGCTCTGGCCCTTTGTGGCCCCAGCGCTTGCCATGAGCAGAAATGTGGATGTCAGGCCCCAGTTCCCATTGCTGTGCCTTTGTGTTTGTGCTACTGCCATTAAGGAGAAGCTTATTGTGGAAAGAGACATTATTTGAAGGGCAGGATCATTTGCTGTTTGATACCATGTGTTAGTATAGAGTATCCTTCCCTCCAATCTTACTCATCCAACCCCCTCTCGCTCTGCCTGTGCCACTCTCCCTTTCCTGCCAAACCCAGCATTTTGCTCACCTTGAGCAAATCTGGAGACAATATTCAAACACTTTTTGATGATCAGCCAGGGTTTGTTTTTGCATGTTAACCTCATGTATGCATGTGTCTTCATCGACTGGTCAGGTTGGATGGGGCCCTAAGCAACCTGGTCTGGGGGTGACATCCCTGCTCATGGCAGGGGGATTGGAACTAGATTATCCCTAAAGTCCTTTCCAACCCAAACCATCCTATGGTTCTATGACTAAGGAATGGCATTTGGAGCAGCAATGAGAGAGTTTCTGAGAGCTTTTTAAACCACACGCTCCCTTCACAACCTGCCCAGGGATGACAACTAGTGCTGTGGGGAAGAACTGATCATCTCCTGGGGGACTGCACAGCTCCCACAGTACTGAAAGCATCACAATTTGTTCTTTCTGACTTCCTGCAGACAGTCTAATTATATGAAAAAGCATTGCCCTCCATTTGGTCAGAAGATGTATTCTGAGCTAAGTTTACCTAATGCTTTCCTGATTTGTGTGGTTTTCCCTCTTTTTTTCTCCCCCCTTAAGCTGGACAACAATGTGATCTTAGTCCAGCAATCAAACATGAAAGAGAGCCCATATGTACAAAGTACCCTCCTCATGCTGGAACTTATCCAAACCAGACAAATTGTCTTCATACAGGAGGTCTGGATTTGCCTCCTCCCATTGCAAAAAGAAAAATCTGGCATGAGAAGTGTCTTGGGATCAGTCAGGGCAATGCTGTGGCCACTGTGAGTGGTGCTGAGCTGTGCTGCCAGACCCAAGAGCTCAGGGATGGAGTGAAACTTGTGCCACATGCTTGTGCAAAGCTGACACAGGGCAGTTGAGTGCTGGGATGGGGGCTGTCACTTGTCCCCTGTGCCCCAGGGTGAACAGCAAACATACTGGATTCATGTCTCTCAGAGAAGGCTTTCAAACCTTGTCACTGAAGTCCACACCTGGCTTGACCTGGAAATCTCAGCCAGTGGGTAGGAAAGCTGGGAGAGCTGGCATGAAGAAGGACCTGATAGCTCCCAGGAATTTTGGGGGAGCAGTGACATGGTGGAGGTCACTGAGCTGGGGGGAGATCATAGTGCTCCTGTTTCCCTTCTATGTTTTGCTGCCAGATGATGACCCTCTCAAGGTCAGACTGGCTGGAGCTCTGAGCAACCTGGTCTAGCGCAAGGTGTGTGTGCCTGTGGGATGGTGTGTGGAACCAGCTGACCTTTGAGGTCCCTTCCAACCCAAACCATTCTGTGACTATGGATTCTATGACATCAATGGTTCTGTGACTCTGGAGGGCTCTGGCTTTGAAGAGGTTGGAGAGCTGCTATACACCTGCTGAAAGTGATGGAAAATTTTGCAGAAGGCAAAGGGAGAAACAAATGGATATTCTTGGGAGGAAAAACTCTCACAGTTTGCTGTTCCCTGTTTAAAGAGGCTTTTGCAGCTCACAGTAGAATCGCCAGATGGAGCAGATAGTACTGTGGGACTCCCTGGCCTCATAGATCTCCTCTTCTAAAGCCAGAGTTATCTGGTCTCACCTCCTTTCTAACGCAAACCAAACACCTCCAACAGTGACTCAGACATCAAAGCCGGGCTCTCTGTGTGCCTGGTGTGGGTGAGCCCCAGCTCCCTGTGTGGCTGCCTGGGCGCTGGTTCCATCCCGGGACTGAGATTCAGGCTGGCAATGCTGGGTCCTGCATATATAGTTGGATCTTAAAGTACACACCTCTTGGGGCTTCCCACCTTCCCCTCCCCATCAGACGATCAGACATGGATGATGTCTGCTCCTTTGGCCCCCAGGCTGAATCCTTGGGGCATTCCCGCCGGCTGCAGAAACAACGCTGCACTTCTAACCAGGCCCCTCAACCCGGCAATGACAGACGGGGTTGTGTCTGAGGTTGAGTCATCTCCCTCCCCCACCTCCAGCCTCTGCAGCCCTGGTGGCTTCATGCCTCCTGTCTGCATGCTGGGAAGGTGAGGCCAGGTCTCCCTTTCCTTCTGGGGAAAAGACACCCAAGCCAACGCTTGTGCCGTGGATGGTGCTGGGAAGGGGGGCAAACCCACTGTCCTGGGTGGTTGATTTGGGGGTGAGAGGAAGGGGGTTGACCTTTTCAGCGAAAGCCACACTAAATTACAGGAGTGATGGTGGCTGTGCCACTATGGGCAAGGGCCAAACACAGTTATTTGTCAAGGTTAACCACTGCCATCGACCTCTTGCGGGCGGCTGAAAGCTGTGGTGCAGCCACCACTGTGCCGCGGCCTCAGCGAGCACGTGGCCATCCGTGTTTTCTTGGGGAAAAACAGGCTCAGGAATGTTTCCTCCCCTTGCACCTACAGGCTGTACCTTTTAATTTGGCTTTGCTGGTATTGTGTACCTAGTGGTGATTCAAAACGTGGTGAAATAGTTGGGGAATGGGTCAGTGAGTGGGTGGCCAGGCAAGGGAAGTTCTTGTCGATGCTGTGTTTCTTTGCTCAGCTCCTTTTCAAGATTTGCTTTGTTCCTTCTGACTTGCCCCTGAGACCATCCTCCTTCAGGATATCATTACCTACATGCTGATTTAAATTTTAATGACCCTTCATGAGGCCACTTTGCAACATAATGCAGTGTTCTTTCCTCCCCACACTGGCCAGAGGTCCTTTCCATTCCTGTTACTGCATTCTCTCAACCCAGAGACTTCTGTTTCCATACTCTTTTCCTGGGTGTTCCCCAGGCAGGCTGCAAGATGAGAGCTGCGCAGAGAACCAATGCTCTGAGTTCAGGGTGTTCAGAGGTGGTGGCAGACCAAGCAGTCACTTGCTGGATGTGCTAGAATAGCCAGAACAATTGCACATGGGATGGAGCTGTGCTGTTTGGAGTACAAAGCCAGGCTGTGCCGTGGTGTGAAGGTGCTCCCCATCGACTGCCTGGTGGCAAACACTGCCAGGGACAGCAGGACACAGGAATCCCTGTGTCTGCACAGTCCAGTCCATTCACACCTCTCCTGTCTCCTTACTTGACTTAGGGAGCCCTGCTCAGGCAAACAGGGCTTTTCCAAGGCCAGCTGTGCCCTGTGCCTGAGCAACATCCCCTCAAGAGCTATCCCTTGGAAATGGGGAAAGATGGCTGGAGCTCTGATTTGGGCACAAAGGAACGGGCTAAGCACAGCAAATGAGTTAAGCACAGCTGTGCAGAGGCAGGAGCCAGCCTGGAAGATGGTGACTGAAGTGGGAGCTTGTTCCCAAGACTTCTCTGTTTCCCAAACTTTCTGACTCACATCCTGCATCTACCACCATGGTGTGCAGATGGTGTCCCTTGCTTCAGGCATGTTTCAGAGTCATACCAGAGCTCTCCTGAAATCCAGAGTGAAGCACTGCTCCACTGCAAGGGAAGCATCAGTCAGGGCCATAATAAGCAACAAGCTCTGACATTTAGCACATGTAATACTGTTTGCCCAGCTTTAAAAAGGAAATAATATCTAAGCACTCCTCTGAAGACTAGAGCCACCCACACTTAGTTGTGTTGGGTTTGGCCACTTTGACCTCTGCAATATTGCTATCACTTCCAGAATATGACATGCTAAACTCCTTATAAACTGTGCAATATACTGAATGAAAAGTTTCTCTGTATGTTCAAAAATCCCCCATCCCCAAATCATTCTTGAGATAGAGAATGAATAAGGAAAACCTTTTTAACTCCCTAAACTGAGAGAAAATTAGCACAGTCATAAAAGGTGTCTGTGGCTTTAGCAGCGTAGCTGAAAAGGAAAAATGAATAAACCTGTCACTCAGAAAGTAAAAGGCAGAGATGAAGAATGACTGCTGCCGTTTCCTGGCCCTTCTTTCTCTCTGTGCAAGTGCAAAAGCAGCTTCATCCCCCTGTGCAAGGAAGTGCTGTGCCGTGGGACCCTTCCTGCAGACACCGCTGCACAGTGCACGACTGGAGGATATCCTAAATTAATTTGCATAGAATTATAAATATATGCATGTGTGTGTATTTTGTATGAAACATGAAACCAGCCATTTCTTAGCCAACCCCTTAATTTGTCTGAAACAGCACAGGCATAATGGAAACTGCCCACACATTTTTCCATTAGAAGTTACAAAGGGAAGAGAAGGGGGGAAAACTGGTGATAGAAAAACACGTGCTCTCTCAGCTGGCACAGAAATGCCACACAGCCAGGAGGCAACACACACTCGGCTCCAGTTTCCTGGGAAAAGTGTCATCTTTATTCTGGTGGTTACTGGTCGTCTTCCTGCTGGTGCCCTCCCTCCTCAGCACAAAGGCTTCTGTGTGTTTGGAGGGCAGGGACGTGGCTGTGTTGGTGCCTGTGCAGGTGCACACAGTGAGCATAAAGAAATCTGAGCTTGTCCATATCTGTTTTGCAGGTTTCTTCTGGATGAAAAAGAGCCTTGCCTGGACACTGCTCCTGGTGTGGTGTCTGATGGATGTATGGGTGACTTGGACCCTGCAGAGTAACTGTGTCTGGATGGGTTACAAACAGGCTCCCTGCTCTGGCAGCTTTTTGTTCCTGCTAAAAATGGCACACACCAGGTTTTGGCATAGTCTCTCCAGCCTCAAGGTGAGTTAACTTTCTTCAGGGATGGATGAATGCTGCTGGGTGTGAGCCAAGGTGCCATGAGCCACACTGACTGCTGCACTGTTCCAGGGATGGAGAACACAGGAATGGAAGCAAGGGAAGGCCTGGGGAAGCACCAGCAGCTCCTCAGCAGCAGCATCTCCCCTGGCCATCACCCAGTGCTGCTTTCCTGCTGCCAACCAGGGCACCACGACAGGTAAGAGACTGTGCCATTAAGACTCTCTGTGTTCTGGCAAGGGCAGATTCTTCAACAGGAATAGGTAATTTTCCCCTTTGCTGCCTTCGACCGCCCTGACCCCACTCGAAAGCGTCAGGTGCATCAGCGACTCATTGCAACCATCCCAAAAAGCTCAGCACAAAATGCTGTATCTGGAACAGGCAGCCCTATGAGGTCACCAGCATTTTTCCAAGGAATGCCTTGTGTTGACAGTGCTAACCAGTCTGCCCAGCAGGAGGGGGGCAGTGCAGCTGGTAACTGATGCAGGGCTGCGGGGATTCGTGGGTGTGTGCATGGTTCTGTTTTCCGCTGTATTGTCCTAAAACCCATATGCATCACTGCGGGTTATGGTCGTGGAATGTCACTGCTCAGCAGCTGTCCAGGCAATGGGAAGCCAGGCCCACTCATCCTTTTAACCATCCAAGGTGGATGCAATCCATTTATGGCTGCCTTGGGCACTGCTCTACACATCTTTCATGGCAGCTGTGCCAGCTTGAGGCATTCCCACCAACTCTAAAGCCATCCCATAATCTGTATCTGCTGATTGACTGGGAGTTAAAAATAAGTTGGATGACTTGACTGCTTCCTTGTTTCAGTTCCCCCGTTCAGTTCTGCTTGTTTCAATCTCCGTCATATCTTTGGTTAAATGTTCCAATATGCCTATTCTGTGGTAATTTAGAAACATAATGACATCTTCTCCTAACCACTGACCTGTGCCTGTAAGCCACAAACACTTCCTCAGGTCTTGTTCTGATATGAAGAGCTCTCTATTTAAGAGACTGAGCCAACTTTGGCCATGGCAAGCTCCAGCACCTTGCTAAGGTCTAATACACAAAGTCATTCCAGGTACAAGTTTGATCATTGGAAAGGAGATAAAAAAATAGAAAAGAAAAAAAAGCAGTCCAGCCCTGAATGGATCGTAATTTCTTATGAAGTAGGAAAGCCTTTGTTTTTAATAAAGACTTAAGACAGCAGAAGTGTAGATACTCTCGATCTGTGCTGCAGGACTCATCCTATGAAAAACCTGGTAGGTCCTATCAGAGGTTATTAGGCTCCCTCAGAGTTCCCAGCCTTGGCAAATTACAAGTGGTAAGACTTTGTGCGTCATTTCATTTATTAGAATAATTTTTCCTCTTCCCTGACACTTAATGTGTTATGTTCTGTATTAACAGCGTAGTAGCATTTCTCAATAGCACCATAATTTACTAATCCACAAAGAGGAGGGATGTGTTTTATACTTCAAGAACGGTGATTGCCCTCTCATCTCCCTCCCAGAGAAACCTGAGAATGTTGTTCCCCCACACTGCTAAGCGAAGTCAGAAGCAGAGCTTTCTCCCCCATGTTGCAGAAAACACCTGTCTTCCCTAAGAAATGACAGATCCTGGAGTTCCTTGTGCCTTTCATCCATCTGCTGTCAATTTAACTGGCTCTGCTTGCTAGTGGTGCCTTCTTATGACCTTGTAAGAATGTACAAAATCTGGTTTCTATCAAAATTAAGGGGTGATCCCCAGATTTACCCTCTTGCTCAACTAACCATGTTTTGTTACTACCAGCTTGTACTAGAACACATCCACATCTCCCCCCATCTCCAACTCAAGCCTGTGCCGGGAAGCTCTGATGACTTGGCCAAGGTTTCCAGCTGCTGAGGTTACCTCAGCAGACCAGTTGCTGTTGTAGATGTGCAGTAGCTTTGCTTGGAGGCCCAGGCTGCTTTTGAATCCCCTGATTGGCACTACTTGGGCAGACCAACACAAGCCTGACTCTGCCCAGATTGGGCGGCGTTGTTGTGCCTTTGTTAGTGCCAAGGGCACCACACACGTGTCTGTCCATGGGGTCACAATTAACCCGACCTGAAAGGCCAACAGAGCCAAAGATCTACAGCATCTCATAAAATCCTGGAATGGTTTGGGTTGGAGGGGACCTTAAAGACCATCTGTGCATGTCTGTATACAGCAGAAGGAATGGTCTGGAATCTTTCAGCTCAGATGGACTCCAGTGCTGTTTGTGAGGTTCCACATGCAGGGCATACATGTGTGTCAGACCACAGAACACCAAAACAGGCATTTCTCTAGTAACACTGAGCCTTAGTTTTCTAAATGAAGACACTGACTTGCAGCAAGGCAGTCTTTTGCAGAATGGAACTCTTAAGTATTTATTTACCCATGGTGTAATTTTTCTTAATCTTTCATAAGAATGCAGGTATGAGCTACTTAATGACAGGATTATGTATGTATGTACTTTATAAAAATTTGGAATGAAAACCTTTGCCTAACAACAGTCCTGATCTTGGCAAACAAGTTCCATCTACAGAAGCCTTTCATGTTAGAGACATATCCCACATGTGAGTTATTGTTACAATTCAATAAATACTTTACAAAAATAATGCTAGCTTTTTTAAAAAATTAAGACATTTCAACTCACCAATAGTTCCTCCCAGAGAGCTTCCTTAAAGAACAGCAACTTCTGTAGGACACTGTGCACTCAGTATAAGAAAAATGAGGGAAAAGGGCTGGTTGGATGCTTTATCCCAGGGAACTTAGATTTGTGGATTCCACTTCTCCTGCTCTTTAAAAAAATAAGCTTCTTTCTTACTTAGAAGAAAGAAACAAGCAGATCCAAACATTCTTCATATTAAAAACTGGGGAGGAGCTGTGATTTTTTTTCCCCTTTGACATGGATTACTTCACTGACCTCACTCCTCAAAGACTTACAGCATGCTCAGCTTAGAGGTAGCTGCCCTGCAGACCTGCTCCCCAGCACAAGCCGTAAACGCTGACAGCTGCAGCTCCACATCTGAGATGTCTCCTGGAGTTGCCTGTTTGTGCCTCTTGCAATACCACTGCATCAGGTCCTTTGCTGGCCCTTAGCAAAACCACAGCTGCATCTTCCTGCAAGTCTACCCCAGATGGACTGCAAAGACCTGAGCTAGAAGGTAACAGGAAGAATTCCAAGAAAAAATTGCCAGGAATTCACTGTGCATTCACTTTTGACTATTACCCTTCCAAAAAGAAAAATCTTCCCTTCTTAGATATGACTAGTCATGAAATCAATTATAGAGAAAATTGATGCTGTAGGTGCATTAATCTTGTAAACCATTCCCATATGGAAGAGTACATTCTTCAATCCTATTGTTTATAACAGCTTTTAAATATGTGCCTTCTCAGCTGGGGCCTTGGGGCCTGATGGTGATGGCAGCTGCCCACCCCCATTATGTTACAGTTGGGAAATAAAAGGAAATGCACATCATTACATGAATGTTATTGAAGTATAAAATCCTACCAGGACAAGATTTATGCATGTCTGTATGCAAAAATAGGTGTGTGTGTGTGAGCTAGAGACATATGTGTTTATAAATTGCACACACTATGAAAAATACTTATGTATTATATTACAACTATATACATTCATTAGAAAGGAACTGACCAACGCCCTGTCACGGAGCCAGTGCAGCAGCCACCACCAGTTCTTTGGCATCCAGGACACGAATGCTACTTTGTGTCTGAAGAGGAGCAAAACCTACTCAGTATTCCCTTGCTTCTTGAAATTGCTTGTAGTAGTCCTCATCTGATGGGTTTTCTGTACACTTCTGCCCATTGTTGGGAGGCCGGGCTTCATTGTAGCGGCTCCAGTCACCTTTGCAAATGATCCAGGGCAGGATGTCCACTTTGTAATGGAGCTCTGCTGAGAATTCGATGCTGATCAGGTTTGGTGTCCCAGCCCCTTTCCCTCTGGTGATCAGCTGCATGTTATCATCGTAGCAGCAGTGCTGTGCCGCCAGCGTCGTGCTTTCCAGCGACAGCATGGAGCGGATGCAGTATCGAGCCGTGGGCTTGTAGATCTCCAGCTTCTCTTTTGGACCACTCGCGTCTTTCCAGTGGAAGTTCTTCCTCTTCAGTCGGTCGTAGATCTCTGCAGTGCTGTAGGCAACTTCTCTGGGGTAGGAGCAGGGGCAGCTGGGAAGATCGTTGACCACTTTGTGCATGTATTTCTTCAGGAACTCACTCTTGCAGCTCATCCATCTTTCACAGCTATCAGTATCTGTTAAGGGGCAGGAAACGGGAACTTAAGATACACTATGCAGTGTCCCACTTGGTGTGATCGGTGATAGCAAATGAGCAAAGCCCAAGTGTTCAGCACCAGGGCTTTGATTTAGAAAGAATGGGCAGCCACAGCTTGATGCCCTGCCTGCAAGGTGTTAATGTGTTGTCTTGTCAGATAAAGAAATCACAGGTGAGACTGACATGAGGGTCCTGGGCAATGCTAGTCTTGAGTTGCAGTGCAGAACCAGGCCACTAAGAATCTGGGACATTTCTGCTACCTGGCAATTTGTGATTAAGCTGCTGAGGCACTGCTGTGTGTTTAGAAGCAACAGAAGTAGGGAAATCAGCGATTTGGTGCCAGTCTCCAGCTGGAACCCCCAGGCAGAACACACTCACCTAGAAAGTGTCAGATGCTGAAGGACTAAATTTCTCATGACACTAGAGATTCCAGGATGGCCAGCAAGGCCTGGGATTACTTTTTCTGAAGTTGGTTTCAAGCCCTAATCCAGTCTTCTCTTTTAACCAACAAACATTTGGCCTCCACTTTCCCAAAGGGGTATTTCAAGTGTTTGTAGTTTAAACATGGAGACTAACATCTTAGCTGGCAAATGCAGCTGAAAATGATTCAGATTCTAAAAGGGCATTCGTGACATAACATCAGAGGGCTGCACATTAGGGGGATTTAATGGCACCAGAGCCATGACATATAGCTGGGATTACAGAGATTTATAGACCAGTAGCATTTTTAATACTGGCACTTATTATTTTGCAAGAGTCTTGGGAGAATCCAGTTAGACATTTCCTACATAAAACATTATTTAAGGTGTCTATATCACGCTATGGGCTGTCAAAAAAACCCTGCACTTCTTGCTCCACACATATTTAACAGGACTGTGCACTAGCAGGGGCTTAAATCTCTTACAGCAAACATTCTTGCAAAATATTTACTTAAGCGATCTGTGTCCTGTTTTTGTGTCTCCTTAGAGAGTCCCATCCTGGCTGTCATTAACTATTGTGCTCTGCCACCATAGGAGGGAGGTGCTGGGTTACACTATTTTTTCAGGTAGTCCAGCATCCAGTGTCTCTGAGTGGCCACACTATGGTTCCACTGGAGGGATGAAATCAGATCATTACAGAGGTTGGGCTGCGTTTTAGATAGATCAGAACCAAGCCATGCCCTATAAAATTGCTTTGGCTACCCCCACTGCAGCACATAGAGCTATAAAAGCTATGCATGCTCATAAAAGTCATTGCCCTTTTTTTTTTACGTGACAGCTGTATCTAAAATGCTTTTACAGTGTCTTCCATTCAAGGCTATTTAATAAAAATGCTAAAGAGAGTTTGCTTCTTCCCCTTCCATTAGTATGGAGCCTTACAGCTCTCTTCTGGATTAGGACAGAGAACAACCATTTTATAATGGAACAAGCACAGAAATCTGTTAAGACTTAAGAAAGGAAAGATTCTGTGACTGAAGCAAACTAAGGTTCAGATCATCAACGTAAGCAAGAGCATAAAGAGCTGTTATTAACTGACATTTTTAATGCTAAACTCACTATCTTGGTCCCAAGAAAAACCTAAGGAAGTCTCTTATCTCTTACTGAAAGATTGCCCAGGCTGCTTACCAACTTCAAAGAGTTTGGTGGCGTTGAAGTCTTCACTCCCTGCAAGCAAGCTCACTTCGGTGGCCGCTGTCCGGAAGGTATCTTCAATCCCTAAGACAAACACGTGTTAGTGGGGCCAGCGTGGTCCTATTACAACACAATGGAATCAGCTGCCTCCTCACCATCCCCTCCTCCCCCAGGCTCTGCAAGGTGCTTGTGAAGCTGCTGCTGGAGGCAGTGCTCCTTTGGAAGTACAGTGACCAAGGGATCTGTGGTATTGGGAGGGTAAAACACTAGCGTGCCTGAAGACAGGTAAATTCATCTCCCTGTGTGGGCAACCTTTTCCCAGGAATTACAAGGAAGAATGGTGCTGTTACAAGATGACTGGTGACTGTTGGTCTCTGCCAGTGCCAGGAAATTGAAAGTTGTGAGTAGATGAGAGATAACTCTCCAAGCAATTCCATCCCCACCACTTAGAGCTATCAAGGAAAATATCAAGATCTTAACATACCAGGATCTTCCAGCAACCTCCAGTTAAGCGTTTGCTATCAGTAGAGAGGCACAGAGGTTGCCAGAAAAATGTATTAACTGATCTTGCCAAAGTAAACACCCTTCTGTAGCTGCTTTAGTTCAGTCTATCAACCAGCCTATTTCTGTGCCATGTAGCACTAAAACGAGTATCTCAAAAAAGCATTTGAACAGGTTTTCTTTTTTTCCTTTCCATTGAATTAAAGACCTCCAAGGAGAGCAGAAAGGTCTTTAATATATTATAACTATATGGTTAATAATGAAATCTATTCACCATCCATCTTCTTGCCAATGAACTTTCTCCTGATCTCCTGAACTGGGGTATAATAGTGGCTTGCAAAGCTTCAAAACAGCCTCAGGCCACTTTTCAATAAAATTATCATAGGGTTTTGCCTTAACTGCAGCACTAGATGTAGAATAATAGATGCCCAAGAACCCATTACTGGGCAGTAATTCACTGCTGGAATTATAATCAGCAGAAGCTGAGCTTTGCCTTTGTAATTTTAAAAATGTCAGCACAGCCTCAAAGAGTGAATATATTTTTCTTGCTGATCGTTGGAGGTCTGTTATATGACATAATATATTCTTTCAAGTTTGCCACTGTTTGATGCTAACTGGTAATAAATACTGGAGAACATAACTGGGGGCTACATGCTTTCTTCTGGAATTAACCCCTTATTATTGAGGTTTTAGGATGTATGAGGGCATCCAGGAACAATTTTCTCCTGGACTGCCTAGCAGCCACTGCCTTGCAATGGAGACATTGTGTGAGTGAGAAACTTCTCTCTCAATGAGTCTCCTCTCCAGCACTTCTGACATTTTACTTCCCATTAAAAAAAGCCCGACCTCCAGTTGAAGAACTTCTGCCTTTCTGAGTCATTAAGTAAACTCAGTGTAATGCAAACCACCACGGCTTGTTTTCACTTCTCTTGGATCTTGCAAAGTAATGAACTTGCACCCATCCCATGCATTGTGGCAGCCCCTGCATGACCAACTGGTCTAAATCCAAACACACAGCAGCATTTAAAGAACATCAGGGGAAAGCTTTCCATAGCAGCTTTAAATTTTTGTGATGTAGGTTTGAGTGCTCAGCCCTGCTTTAGCCAAAGCAAAGACTGCAGGATAGAAAGGACACTTTAAATGTCAATGCCTGTGGATGGGCAGGAGCTGTATTTTCTGAATATATCCAAGCCAAAAGTACACATTCCTTCATCCCTGTTCACCATCCCCTGCACAGCAAAACGGGAGCTCGCTGAGGTAACAGCACAGCTGGGTTGAAATTCTCAAATGAACACAAATTTGTTTCATGAGAGCAGATTACACCCCTTGGAACACAAAATGACCCCAAACCAGCCCGTGCTTGTGTTTTAAGTCCCAGGGGATAACGCACTGCATCCAGCAGCCTATTATTACCATGGAAGGTCATAAACGGCGTTGAAAATCAGCGTGTCTTTTCCCTCTGGAATTCTTACCTTGCCAGGGAGCAAAAGGGCCCCGGGCTTTGTGCAGGGGAGGGCTGTCCCTGCTGTGTGAGCACCCCTCCTCACCCCCCTGGCAGCACAGCACCTCCCGGCAGCAGCAGCAGCACACCTGGGCAGTTGGGCCTGTCGCAGGTGCGGGACTCGGTGGCGGTGCAGGCGTAGCCGCAGGAGCGCGTCCGCTTCTGGTTCCCGCTGCCACAGGTGACGCTGCAAAGGGACCACGGGCTCCAGTCGCCCTCCCCGTCAACGTAATCTGGGCAAGAACAAAGATGAGGAAGGAAATGAAGAAACAAAACTCCCACTAGCCAAAAACTACTGTGTACTGGTTTTTATTAAGAAGGCAAAACAGGAATGGAATCCAGATGTCTCTACCTGAAGCTCGGGCTGAACGCCAGGCGCAAGACTGCTGTTTAAATGGTTTTCACACTTGATGCTCCTCGGGGAAATGCATGCAACATTATTTGAAAAAATATTTCCTTTCTCTTTTGACCTTTGGGCAGCTGGGAATCCTCAGCTGCAAAGCTGGGTCGTGAACTAACAGTACACATCTACCCACGTAATTTCCCTGCACACAGGAATACGTTTGCTGACCCCAGACTAATCAGGCACGGGATAAATTTTCTTTTTTGTCTTTTCAAAACACACAGCAACAGCACAATGGCACTCTATTAATTTTTAGGGCAGGATGTGTGTTGGGCTAGGGGAAGCTGAGGGTCACCAGTGAAAACTGCAATTTTGCTTGAACAGGGAACAGATACTTCAGGAATACTGCTATGTTGAACAGCATACACATTTTGCACTGAGAACGACATGCAATTGGTAGTGAATTATTAAATAACATCAAATCTGACTTTAGTAGCAGGAACCTTCTGAAAATGAAACGCAACTTCATTCTCTTCTGGTAGAAAGCCAATGGCACAGGACTCCAAGTGTGCACTGCCACAGCTTGGTGCCTCGTATCCCTACAACCCCCAGCACCAGTTTGCTTCCTGTATTAACTGTTGCATATCCCACCTTGTGAAGGGCACCAAATGGAGCCCATGAACACATCCCAGTTTTCTTGCCTCCCCAGCTGAGGGAATGTTTGGCTTAATGGTTTTCTCTGCAGCCTAAAGGAGATGCTTAACTGACCCTGTGATCATAACTTGCAGCCACAGCTCCTTTAGGTTACACCAGCACTGGAAGCAAAGCAAACCCTGGTTTGGTGGCTCTGAGCCAGCCCTGCTCCATAGCTATAGGTACCTGAGCTCCACAAGAGCCAGGGACAGGCCCCAGGCTTCCCTGGCCTCTGTGCTACACGCCATTCCATGCTGTCTGTGGGCTTCCTGAGCTGGTTAGTAGAACACATAAGTTGATTTGTACCATATGTAATGACTGACGACAACTCTGTGGGGTGCTATTAAACATTTATTGCCAGGAGTATGGGAAGGTTATATATCTCACTCATAGCAAGCTGCCTAAGATGTGAGTTCCTTGTGGCAGGGACCTCATGTGTTTGTCCTTTTCTTCCACTGGGAAGCCACCACGCTGGAATAAGTGTCCGTGGTGTGGGGTGGGTGGGAACATGGTCAGTATGGGTGTGCAAAGACCCCTGGCTCTGGGGTTTGCCAACATGCAGCCACTACAAGTCTGAAAAGGCATCAGATGTGGTAGGAAAACATGATCTGCCCTCTATCCCTGGCCTGGCTCTCCTTCCCAGCTCTTTTCCAACTATGAGGTTTTCCTCCATGTGGCTGGCAAGGAACAGGGCAGGTGAACAGGTGCAATGCCTGTCAAAGAGCCTGGGAGGCCCAGGAAGGACAAGCAGAGCCTGCAGTGATTTTTGGGAGAGGCAGGAGGAGGAAGATAGAGCCATGAAAGTTGTGAGCAGGTCAGAGGGAGGAAGGAGCCTCAAAGCCCCAGAGGGGCAGGATCTGCTGCTACAACCCCCTGGACAAGGCCAATGGCACACAGCACTTTGGGTTAGTCAGAAGTTGTTTTCCATTAGTAGGATGCTCTGGTGTTCAGGAGAGAGTTCTAGGAAAATTTTCAGACCTACCTACCTGGTGTTTACACTGCCCTGTGAAACACACTACTGAATATACCACATCAGATTTGCAGCTGAAGCTCAACCTCTTTTCACATTTGTAATTCTTACTTTTTATTTTCCTACCACAATTATTTGTGGAAGCAATTTTACTTAACTTAAATGAATAACTACCTACGATAAGCATTCTTGGCCGTAAACCCAGCCCACAAATAAATGTAGGTGCAAAAAGAAGGGATAAACTTCAATCTCCTGGCCACAAAATTTTATACATACATATATGTTTAAATAGACAATTCCACATAAAAATCTCTCTCCATTGCTAAAGGTCTAAGACTTGAAGGTAACCAAATGATGGGAAAAATAAGACTGAATCAGTGCATGACAGCCACTTTGGAGAACACAACAGAAGGTCAGGGTAAAAGCACTGTGGCTTTGAAACCTTGTTCTGGCTAAAAGTATTTACATTCAACTTAAATCCAAGGGGCTCTGAGCTTCCTGTGAGCACAGCTTAGCTCACCTCCCTTGGGTCATTCCCATGTGGATAGCTACAGCCTGCTGGGGCAGGGAATAGCTGTAGCTCCTCTCTGTTTCCAGTTTCTGCAACTCCCTCATACAACAAGCTGAAAACAATTGTTTTCGCCGTGACACATCTGGAAGAGAATTACACACGCAAATACACAATGTTCCTGCTGCATATGCCACTCCCCACACATGCACCAACATAATTCATCTTATTTGTGTATCCACCAAATACTACCACATTTTAGATCCTGCCTATTTATCCAATAGTTATATCTGGTTCCCAAACCACCGCATGATTCTAAATTTGTACTTACCCTTATTCTAAAAATAAATATGAGACCTTGTTTCCTTTGCTTTTAAAAAAAGCACACTTCAGACTAAAAAAAGGGCCCTCTTCTGGGATAACTGGTATGATTTTCAAGATTATAGACTTACTAGTGGAATGCAGCTACCACAGTACAGCTTGTGCATCTGCACAGATTTGTATTTGAAAGCTGATGAACAAAAGCCACATGTTGAAAAACTCTATTTTGCTTGGCCTGCTCTCAGCGATGCCGCACCATTCTCATTTCCCCCAGCTCGTTGTTACGATCCCAGGATGCCCACAGGAGGCCTGGAATGCAAACTTACCATACTCGGGCTGCTCCTTGGACTCGAATGTCCGGTGACTTGGTGCACGACCATCCCACCCACCGAGAGGGTTCAGGAAGTTGCTGTCCTCAGTAGTGCTGTCATACTTGTAGTCCTGGTCCCCGCTGCTCATGCGAGTCAAGGTGGAGGACCTCTGCCACCAGTTCCTCCAGTCGGGTGATGGCACTGGCCAGCTGGGCTTGCTGCTCTCCTTCTGCACATCCTTTTCCGTCTCGGTGTCGGGGCCATCCACCACTTCAATGGTAACCTGTGGGGTTCAGAGCAGACCAGCCTGGCCGTCAGCACCTCCTCCTGTCCACTGGGAAACTTCCCACAGAGCAAAGACAAAGCCCCGGTGCTGCCATGCAGAGGGGCTGTGGGACACCGTGGGCTTCACGTGCTGTAAACCATGTGGGGATTACTGAGCCCAGAGCGACGCAGTGGCTGAGCAATTCCTTCTGCTGCCTCTGCTGAATCAGACCTTGGGACAAAGGCTAGGGGAAAATCCTGCACAAAACAAGAACCCATGCTGTGCCTAAAACCTCTGCAGCAGAATTTTCTGCCTAACGGGGAAAAGATGTTCAGAGCTGAACATATCTGACCAGGAAAAAGAAAACCAAATCTGCACTCTAATTTGAGGAAAGCATGAAGCACACAAGGTTGCAGAGCTCATTCTGAGGACTTGAACTGACTCATGATAGGCTAAGTAAGCCCATGAGAGTGAAGGTGAAGATGCAGAGCCCGGGGATTCTGTGGGTTTGCCTCTGTCTTGCCCTCTGGCAGCAGCCCAGCTGTTACTGCTATATAAAACCACACTCTGAGGCAAGGATGGGAGCCAGCAGCTCCTTCGACCATCAGCTTGCTGCAGAGTCCTATGAAGTAAGTCCTTTCTTCATGCTGGAGAGTGTAATGACCTGTTATGGTCAACCTGTTTATGGTTGCTACAGAAGCCCAGAGCCAAAATTCAAAGCTGGCTGCCCAATTCCCCCACAGACATCATGAATGTAAATACAATTTCGTGTAGGAGCAACTCTTGATTATTGCTTTTCTGTGCTCAACAATGTGTAATTGTGAAATTCTTGTAATATTCTGAATGCACATAGGAGGGTATTTAGGTAGAAGCAGGGACTAGCCATCAGGAACCTTGGCTCTGATGCAAGCATTGCCTGGCCACAGATAAATCATAAAATGGTCTGATGTTTCAAGTTAATACTGTTCAGTGATTATATGGACTGGCTGAAGAACCAGAAGTGACTATCAGATATGCCCACAGTGTTTAATAGGTATGGAGGCACTGTCCATGTTTCAGAGGTTTACACAGCAGTCTTTCAGGACAGTACACCATGAAAATCAGGTTGTATAAACCTGGGAAAAACAGAATGATGTATCATTATGCTAAAAGTCATTAACGTGGCTCTGTGGATAAACAGTTTTATACAATTGCTTTTAGTAAAATCACAAGACACAGGAAAAAGAAAGAAAAGGTCAGAGACCCACAGAGGAGTGTGACATAGGAAGCAAAGCAGAAGTGCTGCCACAGCTCTGTAGATGCAGACACAGACGGTGTCCCCAGATCCCTGTTTTGGAGAAAGGAGATTTTGAACCTATTTCCCGCTTTGCATCTGATCATAGACAAAGCTATGGAAACGAAACAACTCTGAGGCTACTATGAAGGTCCACTGGGAGACAGAGCAAGAGCAAGGGAAAGTGCAGTTGTCAGCCTAATAGCATCTTTACACAAGAGATATTTCACTCCCAGGCTAAATATGGAATTGGAATGACTACTTCATTAAACCTCAGTTTCTACAGACCAAGAATTAAAATGGATTTCATAAGTTTGAAAACACCAGGGTTAGTTCAGGGATTCAAAATTGTTGCATCTATCAAAGCAAAACAGAGTTGTCACAATAAGTGAGCAGCCAACACTGCACTGCTGGCCAGTAGTGGGACTTTGGTGCTCCCCACCTGAAAATTAGCATGACTCTAGCACTTCAGTAGCAAGTATTTTTCAGACCACACTAACTCTGTAAGCAATGACTCAGCAGAGTGGAAAAACCAAGCCAAACAAAACCCCCAAACCAAACCCTCTGATAAAAAACAGTGGTAATCATTCCATTTACTGTGCTAATCTGCAGTTGTGAGACAGTCAATCCCCGTGAACTCATGTTACTTCAACCAGGTACAGCCTGAAGAAGCACAGGGATTTGATCTTAAATACTGACTAATGATACCCAAGCCAGTTTAAGAAAAAGAGGGTTTGTAGGGACAGAGAAGCTCCTGCTGTGCTTGGTGCTACACAGGTGAGGAAAGGCAGGTGGAACACACACACCTCCAGCTCCAAAGCTCAAGAGACCCCCACCAGCACTGCCACCAACCTGCTTTCAAGACATATCTGTTCGGTGAGATATCCCCCTCAATATGTTTTTACCACTGAGGAGCTTTATTACAAAGGCCTTTAAAATATGTTTCCCAACACACAGCCTATTTTAAACCCAAAAATATCAAAAGCAAAATGCAATTTTTTCAGTCTGACACACGTGTGTTTCTCTCCCTGCTGCTTTAAGCTTTGGTTACTAAGGTGTTTGTTTAACATGTGGCATAAAAAAGAGGCTAAAAGAAATTCTAAAGAATCCTGGGGTTGTCTGAACTGCCACCGTCAGAAATTAGGAGGCCACTTCAGTCAGCTCTGTTGCAGGACTTGGCCCAGCTCCACTTAACTTCATGGACCTTCCAGAGGCAGGGGGGAAATCAGTGCATAATCCCAGTAATCCCTCCATCACATGACCCAAAGTTAGAGCAGAGGTGCGAGAAGAGGCTGCTGCTTCAGGTGAGCGATTAATCCTCTATCCCAGGCTAAAATTTGGAAAAATCAGCATTCACTGAATTCTTCCCAGACTTGAAAGCATTAGTCCATGACTGTACATATACACAGACTTGTCCACATACATGGTACTCAAATATGGAACTTGTTTCTATACTGGGGGCTGAAAGAAGAAATCGGATCCAGAAGTGGAGTCATAAAAAATGGGCATTTAGAGCAGCTCTGGAAAAGCTTTCATGCTCTATAACTATTCCAACAAAAACATGTCCTCTTAAAAATTAAAAAATAGATCTGGTTTAGTATTTCTATCTTGGAGACTGTTTCAAAGACTGATTTCTTCGTCCCATGATTATCAAAACTGTAAAGATTTTTTTTTCCCCTCAAGCTTCCCAAAATGTCTGTGGTAACACAGTTCTTGTATAAATCCACAATCATCCCCAGAAGTATTCAAACCTAAAATGAAGCCACTTCTTTTATGGTTGTATAAGCTACGAATAAGGACATTCCTCTAAAAACTGTTAAAAGCATTTGGCGTAGGTAGGTTAAAACAACAAATTTGCAGTCAATTCCTAATGAACAAGTGGATCGAGCACAGATGTCTTCAGACACCAACATCCAATTTTCTCCTGGCCAAAAATATACAGAAGATAAATATTATCCCCGCCTGTTGGAGCGCACAAAAAGTTCTGTGTTCCTCATCCTGTTTACCGAGACAGTGTTTTTGAATTCACTTCACTGGTGTAAACATTGCCCTAAGCAACTGGCAGATTATGTTTCAGGAAAAACTACATTTACAACATTGTGCAAGCAGTGGATCCTATGATAATCCTGTCCTCTGTTTCTTCCATGCATTGATGCATATTTTTAATGCAGAATTTACCATTCTGTAAAGGTGGATATGTAGCAATGAGGCAGCTGTAACAGGACAACAGAAACAAGCTCACTGTAAGAGGTTGAAATGGTAAATCTAACCTTACACCACGTAACAACTTCAATTAAAATGCTATCAGTAGTGACATCAATTTACTTCTGGTTGTGTCACGGCACTTAGAACAGTTTTCTGGACTTGATGAAGAGTCAAGGACTCTCAAAATTTGCTAGGAGCAAAGAAGACAACATGATGCTAAACCTGAAATTTATACTGTAACATTGTCAATCCTATTTGCAATCCCTGGTGAGCTGAACGGAACCCAGAATTAAAAACGAAGCCCAGCTCTGAATTTTGCACTCTGCAGTGAGCTCCTCTGACACCAAGACATTAAGAAACCTGCACAGAGGTAGCAACAGCTCTGGTATTGAAAGTGGTACTGTGGCCCTCTGGCATCCTGCTCTGACCAGACCGAGCTTTCCAGCTAGCCAGAGGACTAGCTATTTCCTGAAGGCTACCCCGTGTTTCCAGTGCTGCAGCTGGGCACAGATGCTTTCTTACTACCTCAAGCTACTAAGCCTTACAGGTATTACAAGAAGCAAACACTTCTGGAGCCTTCCAGTTCATCCTGTGCCAGATTAGAGATGAGATGTACTGGTCAGGAACCACTGAGTCTTTTGTGATAACACAAAGAAGGTGTTGCTTTCCAGGGCAGTGAAACCAGCAGCTTCAAATGGCAAATATAAAATGATACCTATAACACACATCTAATAAAATGTGGGAAAAGTGACTTATGATATAGGTGGAGGTGAGGGAAATGACTATGGGTGACTCAAAGAAGAGCTGGTTTGAAATCTGCCATCCTTTTTTCTCTGTAGCTGGGCATGTTCCTGGACTGGGTGGTTCTGCATGGATGTTTTTTTAAGAAAAGGTAGTAACTGAATAGATATTGAAGAGATAAAATAGATAATAAATAGATAACAAAGCCAAGACAGCAGCACTGGAGTTGCATGACTAGTGGATACAGCCACAGGCCTCATGCAAAATGATAAAACTACATCACCAAGCAGGCAGCACTAACTTCTTCTGGCTTAAAATCACTCCTAGGAATTATTACCAGTTCTGAAACTCAAAGCAAGGATTATAATCCCAACAGATTTAATCATATTTGGATTTACTTCAGTTTTCCAGGGCACATCAACATGATTTTAGACAGGAATCCTACCTATTTCTGTGCAGTTTTCACTTGGAACTTTGATAGGTTCCCTCAGCCAAAATGTTAAATGCATCCATCACAACTGGAGCTCACCCAACTGTTCTTCAGGTCTACCGGTCGTGAAGCTCAAATGAGATTCAAGTTTGCTGAAGAGAATTAATAATAACAAAATGTCCTTTTTGCCCAGAGAGCTTGTGGACTCCCCAGCCCTGGAGGTGTGACCAGCCTGGAAGCGGCTGGTCCACTGGAAGGTGTCCCTGCCCATGGTGGGGAGGGTGGAACTAGATGATCTTTAATGTCCTTTCTAACCCAAACCATTCTATGGTTCTATGAGTTTTCCCTTTCCTGCTCATTTGCCATGGTGTCGAGCAGTGCTGGGGAAGCTGCAAAGCAGTGGAACAAGAGAGAGCAGCACACCACTCATACCTGTTACAGTCCACAGGCCTGGGAAACCAGCAGTAAAAACAAAAGGGGAAGGACAAGAGCAAGAATTCAACTGCAACTTAAGACATCTGGCTCCAAACAGAGGGCTGGCTGCAAAGAGCAGAGAGGCTGTAGAAGGCTGGTTGGAACAGACAAAAGAAACCCACCAGAAATGGAAAATAGGCAGGTTCCTGTACACCTCCCCTGTGACATCATCCTGTTACTCAGGGGTAAAAACAGTTCTACCTCTGAATAATAACCCTGCCCAACTACAGGGTCTGCATAGGAATCCCTCGGGTAGTTCATCAAATGAGTGCACGCTGAGACAAAAGGGATTTTCCACTTGTGAAAGGAAACCCAAAGAAAACGCGTGATCAGTTTTTGTAATCACATTCCCATCCAGAGGTCTTCCAGGCACTGACAGAACTGTTAAAATGACAAAAAAGCATCAAACAAAATACCCCAAACCAAGGAGCCAGACTTTGCTCAACAGCAGCTACTGCGGTTACTCTCAAACAATCAGTGTGGAAGCAACGCTAAAGCAGAAAATACCACTTGAAAAGATGGGCGATTTTATAAGGCTGGAACACCACAGGAAGGCCAGGAAGTGTTGTCCTGGTCTTGCATGCAAAGAATCAAACTGCATGTGGGTTACTGCAGCTCTGAGTGTTGTTTCTGAGCGTTTTCTAGAGGACAGTCTGCTGTACTTATATTTGATTATCATCTGATAAATGCAGCAGCACCTGGGGGACATTGGAGTTTTCTGAATTCCTGTGATGGTCTTCTGATATTTACAGCCCCTCCCTGAAAAAGGGCACACCAGGGCATCATACAGCAAGTGCCACCTCACAGGAACCAGAGAAGGAATGGCCATAAAGAGAACTCACTGGAGTATCGTTTCCACCTGCCTTTTTGACTCAGTTTTATGTCTCTGTTTTTAAAACTGCCAGGTATAATTTCCTTTGAAAAAAATGTTATTTTTGGTCTAGGCAGGTTTATACCACTAGCAGAGAAAAGAGGTTGTGAGGCATTGAGTAGAAAAGCTGCCAATTGTCCTATCTTAACACACAGGCTTTTTTCTCCTTTCCAACCTCATGGTCGCAGGAAGACTTTTAAATCAACACTACCAGGATTGTAACTTTCATAGTTTGAAGCCATTGTGCCAAAGGACCAGCTATTCTGCTCTCACCTGCCAAACAGCTGATGAGAAATTTCTAAGTCAACAAGTGTCTGTCTATTGCCTGTATGATACTGTTTAACGAGCAACAGTTCACTAGAACCCTGGTTTTTTCTAAAGAAATAAGCCACCTTTTACAGCCTTTAGGCAAAGAAATAAACTTTCTCTGACTCTGTAAGGAATTAATGGGAGTTTTATCTCCATGAGGCTTGACCTGCTGCTGGACTGTCAACCAGGAACTTAAAGAACTTTGTACGTTCCCATTGATGCACCTAAATAAGTAGAGTAAGTGCACAGTAAATACAATGCACAAGTTAGGGAATCTGTTTTGGGAAGAGCTCATCCTTGTGCACAAGAGCTCTGGGATCTATGTTGCCCAGTGTTTTCCACTTTACAGGACTAGTCTCCCCAGTTCTCAGAGTCCAGCAAAACTGGTGATGTAGCTGCTGACACCTTTCCAAGATCGCACTTTTCCAAGGTGCCAGAAGAAGGGGTCACAGCAGCAGCAGCTACTACAAAGACAAGACAGGGAAATGTTTCCAACTCTTTTATCTATTCCCTGGGTCTAAACGTCCTATGCTGCTACCAATCAAAGGTGGTTTTTGTTTCCTTCCCTCCTCTGTGGTTTACAAACAGTTCAAACAATGATGTTACACTTTTTATCTCCTGCCACAATCTGGGGCCCCTATACCTTCCTAACCTTCCCTTCCTAAGGCTTTCTTAAAGGGCTCTCCTAGCATGGGAGATGTGTTCAGTCACCACATGCTGAACATGTTTACTCCTTGGCCTGTCAAGTATTAGACCTGCACTTGACCCAAAGCTATGAGGCTTCTTAATGCTGGAAATCATCCATGGAGAAGGCAATGAAGTGACAACGTGGAGGCAGCTTGTTCTCACCCAATCACAGAATCATGGAATGGCTTGGGATGGAAAGCACCCTAAGGATCATCTTGTTCCAACCTCCTGCCATGAGCAGGGACCCTTCTCACCAGACCAGGCTGCTCAGAACTCCATGTAACCTGCCCTTGAACACTTCCAGGGATGGGGCATCCACAGGTTCTCTGGGCAGCCTGTGCCAGGGCCTCACTGCCCTCACAGTAAAGAATTTCTTCCTAAAACTAAACTAAAATTACCCTCTGTCAGTTTAAAGCCATTCTCCCTTGTCCTGGGACTCTATGTCCTTGTAAGAAGTCCCTCTCCAGCTCTCTTGTAACCCCGTTAGGCACTGGAAGGGCTCTAAGGTCCCCCTGGAACCTTCTGAGGCTGAGCAGCCCCAACTCTCTCAGCCTGTCCTCACAGGAGAGGTGCTCCAGCCCTCTGAGCATGTTGGCCTCTCACCAGTAGATCTATTACATCTTTACATACATACTTCTTAGACATATCAAAAGCATGGTAATTTTGTGGGCTGGGGGACTATAAGAAGCCAGGAATTAATTTAACCAGAAAACCAGATCTATTAGTGTATTGTTTTTATAAGCACATCTTAGGCAGAACAACATTCGAATTTATTGTTTTGGTTAAAAAAGACTGCTTATTAATGCCAATTTTGCTTTAAGGCTCTGAATTAAAAACAAATCACTCATTTTTTCCTCTTTCCAATCCTTGAAGTTTCAAGATGCAAGTGGCTTGTAAGAGGCTGTTCCAAACCCAAGAACAGTTTGAGGAATAACATATAACAAAGTCTCTTGCAGGCAACTTTTTTTTCATTCCCAGCAGCTGCTGCAGAAATTAAGTCTCAGTTCCAATACAGCACATTTTGAGCTGAGACTGAAAGACTTGTTCTCTTACAATCTTTGGAGATGATTCCATTTTATAAAAGCATACCGAAAGAGGATCTGTTCACAAGCAATTTTACAACAGTAAATTGAACCCAGGAATTAGAATACCCACTTGTTATCAGTGAAGGTAATATGCTCCAAAATGGCAATCACAGAGATGGGTTTAGTATCATAAACAAGTCTACACCGATCCCCACACTTATGCAATCAATACTATACAAAGAGAAATTCAGGAAAAAAATTGAAATACGTGCGTTAGAGACAAAAGGTATATATATTTTACATATACATTACATCTTACATATAATAGCATGCTGCATTATATTATATTATATCCATTCTCTCCTGGGGCTGTTGGTAGACAGTCATCTTGGTTCAGTAAAACGACTTCATGCAAGTCATAAAAAGGTCAGATGTTAACATAAATTTGTACCTGAATGTTGGGATTCTGCCCATTGATATCTGCTTTTGATAGGTCAGGGAAGTTTGGGAGATCCAGGAGGAAAGATCTGGGTCCATCTCTTTGCAGGGACGTGTGCCCGTTTTCCTGCCGGAATCGCTGCTTAGGGAAGGGCCGGTGGGCAGCCTGGAGATCGGGGTATTCTCTGTGGTCCTCGGGGTTCAGGGTGAAGCTGTCTGCAGGAGAATGCTCATCTGCACTCAGGGGGTTCTGGGGAGGAAAAGCAACACACTGTAATGACAACTGAGAGAGGGTGCAGTCCTGCCAGTGCCCCCATGGCTCTGCTGGCTGCAGCCTCACAGCACCCACACCCACGGCTTGCTCCTGAAACAAGAATCTGTGACCATCTGACACGACATAAAACAGAGTCACCCTTGGGGACTCAGCACTTCCAGGCTCCTGAACCATTCCAGCTTCGGTGCATTGCCACGAGAACCAGACTTAAAACAAACCCAGAAACACGAAGCCCTGGGAAATCAAATTGTACCACATTAAATGTGTCCCTAAAAATGGTGAAAGGTACCCTTCCTATAAATCCTTTCCGTTTGCTTTGTTCCAAAGGGAAGCAAACACACTGACTGCTGAGCCCGTGTTGAAATTCATGGCACTGCAAGGTCCTACCACGGAGCTGGCAACCTCCCCTTCTCTCCCCCTCGGTCTGCAACAGCTCCCATCTCGTCGCCTGTGCTCCTCACCCAGTTCCTCTGGTCTCGAACATCTGAACCTTCCTTCCCCTGGGATCTCATTTTCGTGTTTGCCTAATGAAGGGCTAGAATTTCAGCAGGCTGTGGGTCAGCGGTTAATGCTTTTGTTATTGTTGCGCCTCCTTCGGGGGTGTGCAGCGTGTTACAGCAGCGCCGCTGCCTTTGACCTCACCAAGGACACACACTCAGTATCAAAACACTGTCTCCCTGGGTTGGGACTGGCCTGGGTACTTGGGTAAGTCCAATCTTCTTATGGCTACAAAAAAAATAAATAACATAAATAAATAACACGGGGCAGACTCAGCACAGCTTTTGGGTTTGACTCAGCTGAAAAGCTTCAGGCTTGAGGTCTTAGTATGACTGCCTGGGGAATTTTTATTTTCAGTCCATAAAGAGACAGCAAGCATGGAGAGGGTAAATGTTAAAGACCTATCTCTTAAAACAAGCACAATTAAAGTGGAATGGCCACATGTGGTTCTGGCTCTACTGAAGCATATTTTTGCCAGCATTTCTGGTTAAACGCAATCTCCATCCAGCTCTCCTGGTTCAAATTAAGCCATAGCATACCTTTAGCTAAGCTTTCAGATAGATAACAGCTCCAATGCCTTTTCTTTTATTTCGTGTTTATTTGCTTAGAAGGTTCTAAATTGACTTTTAGAGCGATTTTACAATATCATCTGGGCACGTTACAGGAAAATATTTACTGAGTTAAATAAACTAAGAATTAAGAGTTAATCTGGGACTAAGTGAAATTGTCTCAAGAATCAACAAAGGGAGTTCTCTCCCCTTCTTGCTGCACTCCATTTGTAAAGAGCAAACTCAGATTCAGCAGAATTCACGTTGTCTCAGTATTGTCATGCCCAGAATGGTTATACCCTGAAAGTGTGTACCTCTTACGCCAAAGGGTAACTTTATGTATCTATCTACAGCACACATTGTGTTCTGAACTAGTGTATGTGTGCAGTGCTAAAAATGATCGTGCTCCTGACAATCTGCATTACTTGAAGGCTAAAACACAGACCCTTCTTTTGCTGAACACCAGGAAGGACTTTCAGATGTCTCTGGTGGCCCACCCATTATTCAATGCAAAGCACAAAGCAGATCACATCACAGTAAACTCTGGGAAACAAAATTGAGGGCCACTAATGCTCCTTATTCATATGTGCTTTAACTTAACACTTTTCAAATAAAATTTAACTGTCAGTTTCTTGGTGCATGAGGATTAAATGGCTTCTCAGTTATGTCTGACTAACAACTCAGTGTAATTGTGCTGTCACTAAATTACTTCAGTCAGGAACCCCAAAAAATGTGGTATTTCACTGGGGTATCATGCCCATAATCTTACCTTTATTAAAAATAAAGTAAGATTTTATTAAAAAATAATAAAATTCTCCTACACAACTTTATACTTTCCCTATGTGCTTGCCACTTCAGGAGCATCCTGATTCTCCACATTAACATACCATGCAGCTGCAGCTAGCTGAGGACTTTAGAGAGCCCCATTTAATTCTCTGATAAGACTTGCTGTGTGATCCTGACAGGTCACGGTCTGTCTGTGCCTCGGTGGGGATAACACCACTTCCCTTCCTCACTGTGATATTTGCAGGGAGCTCAGCAACTACAATAATAAGGGGTATATAAAAAGTTTTTAATAGTGTCAGACAGATGGAGCATCACATGGAGTTAGTTAGAAAATTGTCATGGTGAAGTAATGACATCAGGCTGATCGGGCCCACTACCAAGCTGCTTGGGGCAGGGACTGTCATTAATTACAGCCTGAATGAGGTGGGGCTTCACGTTAGAAAGGAAAATGGAGGGAGGACAAGATAAGTGCTCTGCCCCAAAGGCTGCTGCAGGGAAGGCAGGATGGACCCTCTGCTTGCTCAGGGTGGACATGACCCTTTGGAGAGTTCAACGCTTGGTGAACGTTTCTAATGCCAGTGACAGCCAAGCTCCAGAGCAGGCCTTGAGAGGGACATGGAGCTTGGCTTTAAGACAGGGTTGACTAATGCCTGGCAGGGATGGCACAGGTTAAAGTGTGTGCTCTGTCTAAGGCAGCATTTCCTCCTGCACTCCCTTTTGCAGCAGGACAAGCCCAAGCTGTGCCTCCTCGGGGCTCCTCCGCTGCACAGCAAGGTGGGCAAAGGGAAACGCTCAGTATGTGTGAGTTGTATCACTCCAGTCATCTGCCCATTGTACCAGGAGAGAAAATGAGATAGACTGACCAATTTTTAGGTAGATATTTCTTGGTTTAGTGTCTAAGCTGATTTGCAGAAGTATTAGAAATATATGTTCCTGGTAGAAAGACAAAAGAGGCTGCCATCAATAGAAGCGAGCTTGAACTGCTGGGAAGAGAAAAATATGCTCACTCTGGTCTACTGCATTAGTAGACTCTTCCAAGGCTCTTCCAAGACCCATCTAGCAGGAAAAAGTGTGTCGTTACTGCAGTGCCCCCATCATTTCTGAAGAAAACAAGGTTTGTGTTCCAAAATTAATAGATGAAATTTAATTTAGTGGGGTTTTTTTTCTTTTCTTTTTTTTTTTCCAGGGGGATAGCCTTTTCTTATTTCTACGTTATTTCTCATGTTTCTATTTTACACTGTTTATTTTTAGGTGTACACAATTTGTATTTCTGATGCTTTTTGGAAAGCAGTGTTGCTTGCCTTCCTTTACAAGGTATGTCACTTCATTCTGAACTATTGACTCAGTTTCTTTAAAGTTATGACATTTCTAATTCAGGCACATTGGTTTCTTACTCAAATGATGCATCTGCCCTAAATATTTTAAGATAAAACACTTTCTTTCCTTCATTTAACAGGATTATTCACAACTTTTAAACTTTCCATTAGGATGACTCTAAGAGGTTACTCATCCTGGCTGTCAGCTACATTTCTGTGGCCCCATGGAATCAGATAATTATAGAAGTTCCTAATGCATAAACAGCTTGGGATTTTTGAGTGTTCCAAGTGTGGACAGTATATAAAGGCAATGAATAAAACCCTTGAGAGAGAATCTGGCCTGTTGTTTGCATTACAGAATAACACACCTTGCAGGACCCATTGCTGCACAAGGGAGGGCAATAGGTCAGCACACATCAAAGTCTTTGTGTCCATCCATAAACCATGGAAGAAGAGCAACTCAGAGGGATTTTGTGAGGATAATTTTAAAAGCTGGGGATCCAGGAGGGACTTGCACCATGGCAGCCACCACTTGCATTGTGGTTTAAGGCACCAAGAGACAATGCAGGAGAAAGGTTCTGCCTGACACTGCAGTTTGACTCTTCAGTAATCAAATGGCTATTTTAACTCCCTTGACTTTCAGATTTTGTTTCTCCCTCTGTCATGACAGACTTGAGTTGCAGGGAACTGTACTGTTTCTCTTCCCCACAGAGAAGCTCAACAGAAATGGGAACTTGTAAAAATACCAAATGAGGGGGAAAAAAGGAATTTTTCTGCAATTTTAGCATGCAAAGAATCCTCTTTTCCTTATTTTAATCCCATTTCGAGCTCTGGAAAAACAACCAAGGCAGAGAGTAAGTGAGAAATAACTACAGCTAGAGGAAATATTCTGAAGCAGCTGCTCTTCATCCTTCGTATTTGTTACCTTCCTTCATTCCCTCCCCACTTGCCAAACTGAGGGCGCATTTGCAAGCACTGCTAATTATGGAGTTGAAAGAATTTGGGAAAACTGATGCAACTTATATGCTAACAGCTCCCAGACAGCAAGGGAATCTATTACTAAATCCCTGCTGCAGCTACATTGCTTTTTTTATTTCTTGTATACTCCTTTGAAATATCTTGTAAAATGATCTTGACAAGAGGTCTTGAATTGAAAGCCGACGGTCTGTCAATGCACTTTCATGATGCACCTGTACAGCATCTTCAACCACCAGCACCAAGGACCGTGGATTTATTAGGAAACTTCAGAGACGCTATAAAAGATTATATTGCTATCAGAGACAAAATGAGGCCTGGGGCCTTCACAGCAAACCATTACAGCCATTAGGACTGGTTTCATTTCCCACCTGCCTAAACAGATTGTTTTCATTTTGAAGGCTGTCGTGTGTTTCCAGGTTAGTGCTAAATGATCACTTGGAAACGAGCCTGTGTGGGGAGGCAGCGTAGCTCACTGGGACACTGCATGAGACCTTCACCTCCACACATCCGCAATCCGTAATGAACCTAGGGGATCCAATTCCTGGGGTTTGCTTAAATTTTTTTTGGTCTAGCATGAGTAAGAACAGCACAGGACCTACCAGGATGAAGTATGAGATGCAGCCACTGAGGTCAGCAACTGAAAAGCATTATCAGAGATATCCAGGGAGAGGTTTCTTTTCTGATTAATGCCACATACAGTCTAGGCAGTCAGACAGAAGAGAAGTCAGACCAGAGGGGTGTCACATCAACCACTTAGCTAAGACATTCTCATTTTTCCTTAAAATGTGCTTGCCCCTCACTCATATATAGCAATGAAGTGAAAGGCCTTATTTATCTCTACAAAACTGCACAAACTAATTGTTTCAATAATTAATAGCATGTTTCAGATAATCACTGTTCATAAATAATTTAAACCAGACTAACAGTGACTTGCATGTACACAATTGCTTTCACTAAGGGGCTCCATGATAGAGCATCTGCTTTAAGCACTGTGCAAATAGAGGATGAATCACTGATTACAGTTGGTAGTAATAACAGTATTTAAGAAGTTCTGTTAATCTTGGTCTAATTTTTAATAATTCTGTATTTAGTCCAGCAAAATCAGTAAAATGACAGTGTATCCAGTTCTAACTTGCAGTACATCTGCCTGTATGACTAATGGGCCATGGAAAGACCAACCCCAGTCATCCCACAGCCTACTGCTATGGGACACATTAGCTATGGAGGCTGTGTGGCTCTTGAAGTGATTTTGTTTCTGTGGAGAGCAGGATGGAGTCACAAATACTGCTGTAATTAAGAAACTGAGGGTAGAACATCGATCCACAGTCACTGCTGGAGCAGCAGTCCACAGTGAGGGGCTTGGGATGCCCCAGCACACACCCAGTCCACCACAGCTGGTTTTCTGCCCTGTGCTGAAATCGCCCCCAGGAGCTGCGTCCAGCAGAACCAGAATCTCAAAGCATCTGGGTGCATTTATTGCAGAATCACAGCTCTTGAATTTTATGGCTTTGACACTAAAACCTTCTAGCCCTCATAGCTACACAGAAAATCCTGAGCACTGAATGTGCAGCCAGGATGTGTGTTATGACTGCAGAGGCTGCAGTGTTGAGGCCCCCTCACATCTAAGGTCTAGAAGTCCCAGGCAGCTCTTTGGAGGCACATGGCCAACACCGAGTCAGGACCCTCCGCAGTGGAGGAAAAGGCTGTTGACTTGTTGAACCTTTTGAACCGATCCATCCCAAGTGCCAGAGCAGTCTGACACCGTTCCTCCCCCGCTGAGCCTGTTTGTTCACTTGCAGTCATCAAGTTTTGGTCCATCCTTAGCCCAGACTCTGCTTGGGAGTTCCTCTCACCAAGCTCCCCGTCTCTTCCACAGCGCTAACAAACAGCGGGTCCACATCTGAACTGCTCTGGCAAACAGGTTTCTTTCCTCTGAGCTTAAGGAGAAAACCAACCATATTATTCTCATATCTGGCAACCTTTTGCTACATGTTGTGGACACACATTTCACATCACAGCTATTTTTTATAGCTCTGTTGTTTGCTTGTATTTCATGTTTTCATTCAGCTGGAAAATACAAACAGTATGGTTCAGCTTGGAGGTGAAGAACTGCCAGTTTGTATAAACACTGTGATAACAGAAACTCGGTGGTGATTACAGCTCGATGTCTACTGGAAAAAAAGAGAGGCCCTTTAGTAAATTTTTAATGTACTACACACTGGTGCTTTGTTCTTCAGCAGATACTCAGCCATCCTGGGGACGGCCAAGCACACAGAATTAAATTGTGGGGGGCTCGGACAGATGTTCGGTGTGCAGTTTTGCTTGTAGTTAACAGATATTTTCAGTTGCCTTAGCTGGTGGTAAACATTTAGTTGTTCTTCATGACTCTGAAGAACTTCCCTGTAATCACTGCCTGGCTGGAGATCTCCACACAGGACACAGTGATTTAGTGGCTGAACAGGCCAATTGAAGGTACATTTGAAGAGTAGCCCAGCTATTCCACTCCAATAACCTGGGGTGCCAAAATGCAAATCCTTTGAAAGTTCTAATTCTTTTTAGGCTTTATTAAACACTTGCATAGAATCTGTAATACAATCAAGCTTTAAATAGAATTCATTTAAACCCTGGCTAAATTTAATTGAACTAGTCTAATCTCACCCATCATTTGAAATGTGCATAATTTACACATCAGGTTCCAGCAGAATGAGAAAATCTGCCATAAACTGCAATCAAAACTGCAAAGGAAATCCAGAATATTCACACTTCTTGTACACAACTCTTTGGTCAGGCTTTGCAGACCAACACACACAAAGTCAGTGTAAATGAAAGAGAACGAACATACATCTGAAATTATTTTTCTGGGCTTTAAACTGTGTCCTTTTGCAAGTTTATTCCACTAAATCACTACAGCTAGGATTTCACTAGGTGAACCAGCTTTAATAATTGGAGTTTTCATCTCTCCCTAGCTAAAAGAGTAACCTTACTTGAAGCCTTTACAATTTCCAAAGTTGCCTTCAGCTATTAGTTTCCAAGAAACAACTATTCCCAGCCTCCGTGTCTCCCTCTCATATGCCACTGAATATCCACCCTATGCTTTCAAAAGTGTCTCTGACTCGGGCTGTGTTAACTGGCAGATGTTTTTAGAGACTAGAAAGTGTTTAGTCCCTGTGGACTAAGAGTTACATGATGACTTCATCACATAAGCAAAAGCTAATAACGGGAAAGCAAGAAGGCAGACAAGTGTTATATTCCAAAAACACGATGTTTCCTGTGCTTCTGGCAGAGTTACTTCTGTGCCTGAAAAAAGGCAAATCACTTGAGTGTGGATGCTCAAAGCACACACACACCACCACACCACTGCGAGATAGTTTGCTTGGCCCTCCCTCAGCTGCCTTCCCCCCCAAGAGTCACTCTCCTTCAGATGGAAGTGAGAGGGTGAAGGCAGAGGAAAGGCAGTGTTTGTTTACCTTCAATATCTCTGCACCAACTACGTGCCTCACAACACTCCTTGCAAAGGGTTGTTACTACACCCAGGAGTTTACAGCTCAGCAGCAGCAGAAACGTGAGCGGCTGCCTCAGGACCACGCACCTCAGCTCCTGCAGAGAAAGGCTCTTTCAAGTGGAGCTTTACCCTCTCCACTTGGAAAACGTTGGAGGAGACTGACACACGAGCAACTGGAAGTCATTAGGATAAATGGCATCTGCACATGCAGTGCAATACTTGCCTTGGGTTTGTATCAAGCCAGGGGCAGTGGACACTGTGCCCTCTCTCTACACCTCCCTGAACTGCCCGAGTGACACACCAAGAAACCAGAGGGAGCAGATACACAGGAGAAAGGCCTCCCTCCAGTGACACGATGGGGAAGCAGAGCAAGGGATTAGACTGGCAGCACACAGTGGCAAGACAATGTGAAGTTGTCCCCTCTGCCGAAGAGGGGAGAAAGGATTTGCCCTGGAGAGAAGTGTGGGCTTTCTGTATTATGAATTCTACGCATGTATATATACATTTTCATAGAACAGTAAGGGAGGGGGTTATTTCCTAGAGCTGATTAAAGAAGCATGACTCGATTTTCAATTTCAAACGACTCGGGGGGCATTCCAATCGACTGCAGACAGGAAATGAATACCATTCATGCACTGAACAAGGCAGATGCTTTTGAATCTGACACTTACGTGAAATGAAAATATCTTCATTTCTGTCTCCCCTCCGCCCCATGACTGCTAGTTAGTTCTGAGTTATTTTTAGGATAAATGGTTTTATTTTTCAAACTTGTTACGATCCTAGCATGTGCCTGAAGCCACCCAGACGCCACTGACAATGAACTGCATGGAGCAGGCCAAATGCATCTTTAGGTTGGTCCTAGCAGCCCAAGACAGCAGCAAGATATGAGAAAAAAAGATAAGCAGTTCAGGTTGAGATGTGTTCACCTCCTCTGGTGAGGAACAGAGATGGTGGATCCCCCAGATCCCAGGGAGGGAGAACCTCGCTGTACAAAGAGATCCCAAAGCACATACTGCAGAAACACTGCGGAACAGGTTGGAAGAGCAATGCCTGGTAGAATTCACTTCCAGCTACTTAACTCTGCTGAAAAGGTAAATATATACATATTCTCCTCATACAGCTCTTACAAGCATCTACAATAATTGTCATGGGAGTATTATGGGGTTTATAACCCAACTGCAACATAATGGTGGCTCCTTTTATCCATGGCAGCAGTGCATATCAGGGAACTGGCACATGCAGCTCTTTTCTCCCACTTGGTCCATATGTGTGCAAACACATGATTTCAGCTGCATACTCCTCCTACATTTTATTGTGGGAATACTTAAATAGGATAAAAGGAAAAAAAATCAGAGAGGTGGTATTAGTCTGACCCTTACTCTGATGTTAGGCAGATAATTAGTTCATTTTACCTTGATGTTAAGACAGCCAGAGTCTAAGAACATGAAAAAATGATCCTCTTAGGAGACAGACAGGAGAAGAAGAAAGAGGGATGGGTAGGTGAGAAAGGCAGCTCTGATGTACATTATTTGAAAAGCCATGAATGCCAGATCAAAGAAGAGCAGGAATCAAATTCGCTGCCACTGAAGGATTTCAGCAGTTTTTTCAGAGCTATTGATCTCTCAAGAGCAAACCCTTTCAAACACTAGGTGATGCCTCTAACTAGCCAGAACTCCCACTTTATACTGGCTAAGCCTTACGTGGTTTGCTTTCATCAGCTGGGGAAAGCAGAAACAGTTCAGACCCCGCTGTATCTGGGTTCGATGAAGGAGACACAGAGCAGAGCACAGAAACAGCCCATGTGCATTTGCTGCACCAGATGTTGCCTTTCTAATGGCCATCATGGTAGATGGGAGCTAAAAAGCAACCTCTTCACTGATGAGCTGTGCCTTTGGTGACCAGCGATGCCATGGGGTGCTTTGTCTGAGGACAGAACAGTGAGAGCTTTGGGCAGGGTTTGTTTGCTCAGTGCTGACTTACTGCTAAAGTCACCTCATACTTTGTGAGGGATGAAGGTGCGATAAGACATCTAAGGGGTTAGCGCAGCTCAGCTGACAAGCAGTGACTTGTTCATGAGTTTGGACTCACAGGTCTAATTGGAACACCTAGAAGGCACAGAATTCAACCCTAAATTAAGTCCTGAATTGTCAAATAAAGTAGATTGGCTTCCCCCCTGTCACCCCTTCCCCTCTCTGGGTCAGGTGTCTTCGCAGACTGGTAGACAAGTTTCCAGATGTTTTGCCTTGTTGGGACACTTCACAATCATGCCTTAAGCAAGAGCCACTGGAATTGGGTGCAGTAAAGCAATTTCACCAGATGCATCCCCAGATGGTTTCCTAAGAGCTGCCTTTGGGCCTCTCACAGGGATCCCCTTGCAGCGGGCTCATTGCTGCTGCCACCACTCCATCCCTGGGAACACCTCAGTCCCCCTGCCTTCCACACTTGCTGTGCTGCACACACGGCTGCAACAGCACATTATGGATTATTCTGCTCACAACTGGAAGCCTACCTGCTCCCACCAGCACTCAGAGCAACTTGGTACCTTAAACATTTTCAGGAAATGGATGAGCTTTTTCCTCTTGCATGCTTGGATTGGGAGCTAGTGCTGCTACCACTGAACTGCACATTAAAAGCTCCAGGACCCCATCAGGCTAAACAGCTCATCTGAAACCTTTGCCACTATTGTCCCAGAGCACTTGAAGGCACAGGCACAGCGTGGCTGCCCTGGGTCTCTTCTGAGATATATATTCACAAATGTTAGACATATACTTATCAACCCCTCTATTCTTTTCCACTCAAAGCTTGGACTCTAAAGCATGAGGTGAGGATACTCTATTGGCCAGCTGCAGCAAGCCTTTCAGAAAGAACACGACAACCAGCCCCTATAATGGTAAAAGATACTCCAGAAACTCTGTCCCGACAAACATCTGTTTTCCTATTGTAGGAAGGAATAAGAAGATAGGAAAAGTTAAATGCTGAATGCCTAAACAAACTGAATTAAGAAGAGATGGTAGGAGTAATGATGGATGAATTGTAAACCACCTGCAAATGTTAAAATTGCCGTAGTCTTCTGCAGACCATTAAGTCTATACTGCAAGCCTCCAATAGACAGGGACTGTGCTCTATAAAAATAATGATGAATGCAGGCTTGTTTTTATATTATGGAGGTCCTAATCCTCCTCCTCCTCTGTCTTTGCTCTATTGTTACAACATCAAAGACCAACTGCTGGCTGAGATACAGTCAATATGAAAAGGGCGACCAGCAAATTTACTGCTTGACTTCATTCCCTTTAAATGGAATAGGCACCGTGGCCCTTTTTCAAAGTCCGATCGCAGACATATATCTTTTTTATTGGACATCATGTACAATAAAGTGAAGCTGTAACTGGGAAGAAAAAATAGAACACCTTAAAAAAATCCCATGAGGTGAACATTCCTTTATAAAAATATCACTGTGGTTACGTGGTTAGAAAAACTCCGGGCACTCCGCAGGGCAAAAGGCAGGGGCTGGCTAGGTTATAGTTTAGCTAAGATGCATACCCATGCCTAATACTGAGTTGGTTTCCAAAAGACCCAAACCCAACCAACTAATAAAAAGTGATATATTTAATTCAGCATGCCAGTGTCATTCAAATAAACTGAAACAGCAGCATTCATGTCACAAGAATCATTAACTGCTTTGTTACAGCCTGCTCTGTGCAGTGAACCTTTACAGACTTCTTCAGTCCAGAGAATCTTAACATCAGCTGCACAAAATGCATCTTAAACAACTCCAGACTGATTACTGAGGTAACTTCCAGAGACACTTCCAGAGGAGCGTTGTATATGTAGACATTAAAGACAGGGACAGTTTTATTGCTCTTGTACTGCTAAATAATTTCTGGCTATGAAATTAAATAGTGTATAAGCAACTCACATGATGTAGGAGGTGGGTATAGAGGGCTGTTACAGAATCCACATTAGGTAGCTATGGCTTTTTTATTTAAACTATTAATCCTTTTTCTTTATTTGTGTAACTTGTGCCAACAGACATTAGAAAACGTCTGGTTACTAATGTTATATCTAGACCTGATTTTAGAATCCTACACTGATGTACGTGGGGGGTAAAACCAAACAAACGTATATTTTGTTACACCTGTAGTAAACTTCAGCAGCTGATTCCACTGGAGTAATTATGGTTTCCCCACAGCAAAAACTGCTGCTGCTGGGTTACTTCTAAGGCAATAAAGATACCAAACCTGTGTAACTAATTTTTGAAGCACTAGCTTAAAAAAAAATAGCCATCTTATCACCAGTTCCTCTTCACTGCTCTTTCTGTTACAGTATGTTCTGTCTTCAGTCACATCCTCTTTCCATCATATCCTACAGCACAGCTCTTCTGGTGCAAGGACCTCCTACTCAGCACTTCTGGGCATGTACTGTTTCAATTACAATGTTCAATTGTTCAATACCTGAGTGCCCAGCTCAAGGAGAACGCCAAGGCAGGATGCCCAAGGAAGCTTTCTGGCAGCTAAACCTGGCCCGGGGACAACATGGACTCAGTAACTTCTCCTTAGAAAGTAGGAATCTACTTTTCTTAGAGTGGTCCTGTGAACTGTGGCAGAAAAAGATGGGGCACACTATTTGGGAGGTTTTTATAGATATTTACAGTACTCAATGGTTTGGTCACAAGTATTGATCTCAACAGCCATGCAGGCAAAGAGGAAATGTTAAATTCCCAAGGAACAAACAGTCCAGGATTTTTCAGTGGGTATGAAACAAACAAAGAACCATAACAGATGGAAATTAATTCACGCTGCCTGAAGAAAGCCACACACCAAAGCCCAGCTTGCATTTAGGGATGGAAGTTCTGTGTGTTATGGGCATATCAGTCCTGCAGCAAAACTCAGCTGTGAAAGATCCACATTCAAGAGGATCTTGGGTCTGCAGCCAGCGTAAGTCATTGACTAGTCTTGCTTTGTGGAAGCCAGTGGAGCAAAGTCAATTTAAACATATTGAGATCACAGGTCTAGCACAGAGGCATAAAAGTCAAGGGATGTTTGAACTTCTCTTTCCAATATGCACTTCAGCAAGACTGGTGCGACAAAGATTTCACCTCTTGATTTTCCTCTCTCATCTTTAGGAGCACCTCCATAACAATGAAATCTTGAAGGTCTCCAGGCCTGCTTTCATCCTACTGACTGCTAGAAGAGAGGAATAAAAAAGAGATGACCCATGGCCATGAGTTCTCCAAGCACTGAAAAACAAGGACAAAAGGATAAAGGAACTGCTTACCAGTACCGCCCACACCAGCTCCTCTAACCAAGCATTACAGTGCCACACAACCGACCACTGTGGTGAGCCATCCCTTATTACAACAATAAGTTACATTTTACTTTGTTTTCTTTCTTTTTCTGGTATTTCGAATCAAAAGTACACAGAAATATCAACACTGGAAACATTCTGCTCTCGCTGATGTATCAATGAGCTCACGACGCTATTTCTTGGAAATGTTATTCATCTCTATTATGAATTTAGCCTGGCATTCACTGTCTTCAAAACTTGTAAAATAGGCACAACGGTCTTAAAGTGCAACAGTAACCACTCCATCATTTAATGCTTCCTTCTGCCTCTTACTAAAGCACTTTGTATTTTTCTCTTTAAAGTTACACTCCATCCTTCATTTGTGACAGTGCCTACAGCCTCCATTCAGCCTGGACACCCATTACACTGAACATCTTTCACAGGCTACACCACAACACTGGAATCTCAACATCTGTAAGCCTGGGTTGAGATTTTAAAAATAAAATAAGAAAAAAACCACTCACTACCACTGAAAAATAATACTTTTAAACAGTCATCTTTTATGGAGAACATTATTCAGTCAATTCAAAGGGCTTTTAGTTAGTGTAGTCTTACAGCAGACAGCAAGATAATAATGGTAACAAAAAGGCCAAACAAGCACTAACCAACAGTGTGAACAGAACAAATGAGGCACAACTAGGTAATGCCACATCTGTTTGCAAGGAAGACTGGCAAAACACACAGAAGAGCATAAAGCAACCAACTCTGAAGTTAAACCTGCCAAAGCTGCTGACTCTGGTCTGTCACTACACTTCCAGGATGTAAGCACAAAGAAAAACTACATTGCTTCAGTTTTTGAGGTTTATGCCTGTGTAAGGAAAACATCTCAATTGTTTGTATCTATATGTGAAATATGAGTATATTTCAAGATTTTAAAGTGAGACAAAAGAGTGAAAGCATAAGAAAAGTACAGCAAAATTATTTCCTACCATTACTTCCATTCTGTGTATTTTTACATAATGAAGAAAAACAGGAGATTCTTAAGCATCAATATTCACAAATCTGTGCATCCTTAAAAACAAGATTTTCAAATGGATTTTTCCTTCTCACTGGAATACAAACCAATGACAAGGTTTTCAGAAGTCATGTCTATCTCTATCACAAATGATTTCAGAAAGCTCAAATGTGACTACTGTATGTATGTACTAGGTGGCAGGCAAATCCTGCATCATCTGCATCATTATCAATACCACTGTCTTCTGCACTTCACCTTCTGTGGAGTTTTCAGATGCTGTGACACAATGCAGCCAGAGTTTTCACCTAATCAATCATTCTTTCACTGTTCCTTCTTTTCTTTGAAGACATTTTCCACCATTTTGGAACAATTCAGCACTGATTACTAATACACAGATGTCACAAATATGAGGGGAGACAAAAGAACAATGCTGAATTCAAACCATGGTCCCGATTTATATTCAGCACAACCTGGATTGGTTAAACAGATGTCTCCCCAGCAAAACAATTCCACAGCAGAGAAAGGTGTGGAAAAGCTTAGTATGCTGAACCTTTAAGTACTGGGGCTCAGTTACCTATTAGCAGATCATAAGATGTATGTTAAAAATCACAAGGGAGTAGCCAGTGACCAGCACCAGACAGTACAGTGAAGATGAAATTGTTGGGGTCACAAAGGCAAACAGCAGAGCTTCAGCTCTGGGCTTCCTGTTTTCTGTGGACAGCTGGAATGAGGAAAGGACAGAGCAGGGAAATTTGACCGAACCTAAGGGTTGTCAGCCTAAGCTGGAGGAGTGGAGAGGTTGTGCCCATGAGGTGAGAGCAAGGGGTCAGTAGCAGCATGGTTGTATCACTGTTTCAGCTGTGATGGACCGACAGTGTCATTCTGTGTGGAATAAGTTTCCATGTGTCATCAACAAGGACTACAAAATAAAAGCTACTCCAGAACTAGTGCTGACTGTCCAAGTTAGATGAACCAATGTGGAGAGGACCAACCCAGCTCCACCCAGGATCTCTGTGAATCCATGCCTGGTCTCTCTACTCTCGTTGTCACCAGGGGCAATCCCTACAGCTCTACACTTTCCCAGGAGCCAGTCTCAAACTTGCCACTCCTTGCACTGCCACGAGTCAGCCACTTCAGGGCTCAGAACCCCTGTTAGAACGTTTCCCTTTAACCACTCTGCCCTCACACACAGCCCCAGAGCACAGGTAAGGATGGGCTGAGAGAAAGGAAAGGCAAAAGGAGGAAGGTCTCTGGGACCTTGCCCTGTATCAGTCACTGTGGTTTGTGTCTGCCCAGGCCCATGGAAATGGACAGGAAGACACAGTGGTAACCCAGGATGAGTTTAGAACAACACACACTCTGTTTTTTTCACACAAATAGCCTAATACCATAAAAAGCTAGAAAATGACCCTAAATCTTCCTCAAAGCATAAATAAATAACTCAAATATGCTCTTCAGTATAAAGCACTAGGAAAAAACTGCTCTGAGGTATATTTAGAGAGATAAAATTGAGAGGCACCTTGTGATCTAATGACAGGTGTTTATCACTGATGATCCAAGCTGAGCAGTACAGTAATTGTTAGCTGTTGAGCTGAAGAGATGTTGAGCAGAATATGCCTCATCCGAACATCGTGGTAAAATGTAATGCAGGAAGTTATGTTCATACCTGCCTAACATTGCTCCTTGCAGCCATAGCTAAATACAAAATTCTTGGATGCCTGTTCTGAATTACTGCAGATACTAAAAATGGCACATCCTACCCTGAAGGTGTGGTAGCTCTTTTCCACAAGGGATGCTTCAGTTTGCTAGAAAATTAATTGAAGTAACAGGTATGAAGAGGAGTTTCATTAATACTTTCTGGAGTTTTCCTGGAGCCAGGTTTGAAAGGTGAAAGAACCTCTTCTGGGAGCAATGCATGCCAGAAATTGGTCCTCTGCTCAGTGTAGCAGTGTTAGTCCTTCAGCCCTGATTCCCCTTTCATCCTTTGCTTCCATGCAATTCAGCAGCAGCACACGTAGAGCTAATCACCCTTCCCTCCCCCTCGATCCTGCAACAAGCCACAGCCCACTAGCAAAACCACTAAAGAGCACACATAATTCTCTCCCTTGAGAGATGAGAGAATGAACTGCACATGGCCTAAGTAATTCCTAAAGCTTAGTGCACAACCCGAGGAACACATGTCAAAGGGTGAGCTTTAGCTAAGAACCTACACAGCAAAGCCCACTGAGACCAGGCAGGTTTTACTGTCACTCTCAAAAACCACAGCACAGGATCTTATGTGACAAGGACCCATCTCACCAGAACAGATTTTGGTTTGCAGAGAATCAGCCTGCCTCATTTACAAGCCACCTGCTCTGAAAATTATTCACATGAACTGCTTTAAAGGCAGAGAAGGATTTCATATTAAATATAAGATGTACATCCAATTATTGGCATCTCATATAGGCTAGGACCAGTCTGGAAAACATGAATGCAGAACGTGGAATCAGCAGTTCTTCAAGGCTGACTTAGGCGATCGGTTCTTATTAGAACCAACCAAACATAAAGCTCCAGAGCTCAAATAAAGCTTTAAAAAAACCCAGTCTAAAACTCTCCCAAAGTAAACAGTTTGAGTCCTACTTCACCGAGGAAGCCAGAAAGCTGAACTATGCCACTGTATCCGACTGGAGATCGTTTTGCAAACTGCCTGAATGCAGAACAAGGGGCAGCAGGAACGCACAAGCCCCAGCAAAGGCAGCAGAGAGCACACACCCCGCGGCTGAGCGGCTCACGGCCGTGAGCTGTGGGGCTCGGGAGACAATCAGGAGCTCAGCTCTGCAAAGGGCTCCTCACACGGCTTGGAGAGCGACTCTTGTGCAACCACTTGTAAGCAGCAGAATGTGTTTCTTCTGGTAGGGCTCAGGGACCGTTCCTGACACGCTGTAATTGCTTACATGCTCACTGAGGAGGGGGGCAAGGACAGGAGCAAGGCGATTAAAACGAAAAATCTGTTTACAGCATTGTGCTCCTTTGCAAATTGCGTTCTCTTACATGGCTCCAGTTTTAAGCACGATTACTGAGTTTCAGGCTAATGTAATACTGCTGCAAGGACCACAGTGGAGAGTCTGACTTCATGTGCTATGGCATATATTGTTGGTGGCTCTGTTACTGCGTTTTACGAGGTCATTTTTCTTGGTGTGGGAACACTGTTTTTCTTGGTGTGCAAGGCCTGCTAGGGAAAAGTTAGAAGTGATGGGAATAAACTTCTCGATGCAACATTTTCTCTCAGAACGAAAGGAAGATTTTAAAGCATCGTAAAGTATTAAAAATGTCTTCCAAAATTTATGTTCAAGCCTTCCCTTCATTTTAGAACTACGTAAAAAGATAAAAACAGTCAAGCAGCATTTTTCCATCTCTTAATATAACTTCACTCACTCTTCCTCCAAAGTAAAAGTTTGTACTTCTTTATTTCACAAATATATTCAACAATAGTTTCTGGGTGCTAATTAAATTAGATCTAATAGATTTCTCAGCAGGAAAAAAAAAAAAAACCCAAACCCAAAAACTTCCCCCTCCCAATTTTTTTTTCTTTTTTTTTTTTTGTGTCCTTTGGTAGAGCTGGAAGGAGGGGAATAAAATCTGACTGAGAAACACAAGGCTGATTCCCTCTCATAACTCAAGGCTGAGATATTTTACAATTCCAGTCTGGATTTCCCATTTTGTCTTAGTTTACACTACCACAACCCAATTCCAACAGCAAGTCCAGCACCCATTTCTGCAGCAGAGCCTGTGCCTGTATCTGACCCATTCCAAAGAGGACCAGAGCAGTACATCAGGATTTTCTCCACACTGCTGCTCTATCACAGCCAGACACTGTGACACAAGACAATCCCAGACATCTGGGATCTCTAGAGACACACACTGCATGGGGAAGGGCACCAAAGGGAAAAATAAGAGGGAGCAAGAAATAACTTGTTTGAATTAGGATTGAAGGGGGTTTTCCCTGTATTTCTTTCATCTTTCAGCCTAATTAATTGCAGAGATTAACATAACTGAAAGACCAAAAGAATCAAAACCTATCCTCCAAAGTCCTTCCTTCATTTGAAGGACCAGAGGATGGGAGAACGAGAAGCTCTTCTTCCCTTAAAGGATCAGACTTCAAATGCTTACAAGTCTCTATTTTACACTACATAAATCTCAGACAGCATTTTAAGATTAATAAGGATTCCTCCTGAATCTTATATGCAAAACTGACCCAATTCAGACCACTTTATTTGTGGCAAATAGACTGCCTAAGATCCAAAATACCACACCATGCACTGGATAATTGAGGGCCTTTTGATACACATCTATAAACCCTTGCTGCAAAGATTAATCTTTTCTGGACTTGTCACACCTCTTCAAATGAAATTTCATCAAATGAAACACTGACCTATTCACTTATTATGATCCTTTCTCTCCCTAGACCTATTAAGACAGAAAAGAACCTGAGAGATTTCTAAGTGCTTTTATCAACAAGTCTGGGTTTGTGCAGTTCTGTTTTCCACACAGATTTTCTACCTAGGATTTTGCGTTTCACTTCAGCACATGCCATGATACAGCCCTAAAACCACCAAAATCAGAAGATGCCAGTGCAAAGTTGCCATGGAGGTCTAAATGATGATGCTCTGAAAGGAAGCATCTGCCTGTCAGAGTGCAACTTTCTGAAGCAGGTTACAGGATTTTCCAGCTAGTAGTAGAATCCATGGAAGTTCTAAAACCAAAACAAAAACAAAAAAGGATGGACTTCCATCTGTTTAACCAATTGCTCTAATCAATATCCTTCTCCCCCTCCCCCCCAATGTCTTGTACAGACACACTCTATGCATAACTGCAGAATCAGTTCAGTTGGGAAGTATATAAAAATTTCAATTCTACAAATGGCAGAACATGAAAATATGCACTGCTAAAGCTATCACAGTGCTTAAAGGCACAGAGTTTATTAAGGCAATCTGTAAAAAAAAAATCACTGGACAGAAAAAATTCTTCAAGTCAACAATTAAGAGATTTTCATGAAGCAGCAAACTACAATGATAACAATCCAGGATAATTATCTGAATATGATTTTGCTCTTGTTTCACCCTAACCTTACAAACAGCGCTCTAAAAGGAGCTCCTCAGGGAAATGGCATCACCCAGAGTTCCCGCTTGCCCAGATGTTTCCCTCATTATGTTACAAGCCTGTCAAGAAAAGGCAAATTCAGGGTTATTCTAATGATAGCAAACACCTCATAAAAAACTTCTCCAAAGTTACTTTTTCGAGGAACATCATTTCAAAAGACATTTCAAGTGCCCATGAGGAAAGAAAGAGTCATTTATAAAACATTATTACCAGAAATCTTGCAGATATTAAAAGAAAAACATCCAGGAAAGTCAAGTCAGTGATAAAGCTGAGCTCAAAAGAGAGACAGCACGGTGGGGTCGTACCCAAAGTGCATGGCTGAGCACTCCCGAGCAGGACTCCCACCAAGTCCAGCAGCAGTTTTTCTGAGTGAAAAGGACCCAACTCCAGTTTGTGACTTGGATGTTGAGTCTGCAGATGTGGGTTCCCTCCAGCAGCTGGTGGCTTCACTTTGTGGACCACCCGCCAGGGATCCCATGCAAACAGAGTGATGAGTACAGCCTGCCCACTCCTTAATTTTTCTCATGCTTTATGGAAATGTGCCCTGCTGGTCTATGACTGAGATGACAGAGCGATTTATATAAATTTATGATGACAACAATTATACATTTTCTCTCAATACTTGTCATGACTTGGCAGTTGAGTTTTCTCTAACACTTGGATACAGGGGAAAAAAGTTGGTCAGGGTCCATGCAGGACCTGAAGTTTACAAGCTTTGCCTGGGTAGGCTGATGACCCTGCCGCTTTGATCACGTCTCTAACCATTACAAATGAACGGCAACATGTGATACTGAATAAAAAAGTGTCAAAAATAAAGAAATAGAACGTAACAGTCCTTTACCTCTGCCGGAGGTAATACACCATTGGGTTTCACAGCATCAGGAGGCTGGAATGGGCTGGGCTAGGTCACACGCACCTATAACCCGAAGGTTCACGACTATTTCAGGAGTGGATGTCAACCTGCCTCCTGACACTTTCCAAGGAAAGCCATGCATTTTGTTCCCGCATTTCCCAACACCATGCACCTCTGCGGTCCCCTCCCGCTCTGGGGAGTGCTGTCCGCGGGTGGGACTCGCCGTGCCGTGGCTGCCCCTCCCGCCCCGGGCGCTCCGGTAGCCGTGCGGGAACACGCGTGGGAGCCGCCCCGACGCCTCCAGCGCAGCATCGCGGGGGAGCGGCGCTGCCCTTGTCCGCCGCTGACAGCGTAAAGCCAAGGAGGGCACAGGACATCCCGTGCACGCCCAGGGAAAGCCCCCGTCGGGGGCACCTTCGGGATCGGGACAAGCGTGACTGGAGCGGGAGGACGAGGCGGCGGCGGCCGGGGCAGGTGCACGGCGGCGGCTCCTGCCAGCCCGACCAGCGCCGAGCTCTCCGTCCGCCCCCGACGGCCGCGGGGGACGCGGGTGGGTGTGGGGGGAGGCGGGGCGGCACTCACCTGCCGCTGGCTGTGGTTGCCGGCGCCCGTGGGGGCGTGGGGCTCGCCGC
>VXAU01004018.1:151704-235710 GCA_013399695.1 Formicarius rufipectus
GCTCCCCACTCCCCTCGGGACGCCCGTCGAGGCGTCGCCCTGCCCTGCCCGCCCCGCCGGGCCCGCTCCGTCCCGGCCCCTCGCCGCGGGGGTGGCACCGCGACCCCCGCCCGCTCCCGGCCCCCGACGGGGCGGCTGCAGGCTCCCCGCGGGAAAAGAGGGGCAAAGCGCTGCTTCCCGACCCCCTTCCTCCTCCTCCTGCTCCTCTCTAGCTCCCGGCTCGGCCGTGAGAAACGGGATGGGGGAGCGGGGGACGAGGGGCTGCAAAAAGCTTCATCTGCCCGCTGCCCTCCCCGGGAGCTGGATACCTGGCTCCATCTCTGTTCCCTCCAGTGCCCTAGGGCTGGCAGGGGCAGCGCCGCACTCTCTCCTGCCACCGTGCGTGCGTGTTTGCAAGCGGCTGCCGCGCCTCCTGGCTTCTGCTGCTACTGCTGCTGCTGCTTCCAGACCCACTTTCTCGCCCCCTCGCTCTGTGTCGGGAGAGGTACGTGTCGGATGCTTTTATACTGCCCTGCCTCCCTCCCCTGCTGTCCTCTCCCCCTGCTCCCCCCCTTTCCCTTCTCCCTCTCTGCAGCTCCTGCTCCAGCCTAGCGTATTTCCCCCACCCAAACCCTCTGCTCTCCTCCTCCCCATGCCGACCTGCCCCTCTGCAAGCCCTGCTTTACCAGGACACCTCACTTGTGCACCCACACCCCGTCCCGCAGACGGCTGCACCTTGCGTCCCGACTGCCAGCGCTGCTCGGCTGGGACGGAGCTGCACCGAAGCAACGCGTCCCCTTTGGCTGGTCTGTGTGTCCCCCGTAGGACTCGGGCTGCTGGGGTTTGACACTCCTCACTCTTGTTTCCCTTCCTCTTGGTTGTTGTCTGCGTCAGTACAGTGGAAAAAGATTTCTCTCGGAGAATTTAAAAGTAATGTGGATTGGAAAATATGTGAAAATGAGGCTTGGATTATCACTTGCTGTAAGTCAGTGTCTTTGCATCCAGTCTGAGGGAACCAAACGTCTTTCTGAGTGCTCAAGATGCAGCTCACTGTAACAAGAACAAACACAGCCCAAATCAGCTTGATGCATAAATAAAGTGACTTAACAAAAGACTGGAGTTTTAGGATCTTTGTCATCGTTCTTCCACAGTTGGGAAAGTTATGTGTAAAAACGAGGATACAAGCAATCATAACTTGATGGAGTGTGTCTCAGTTGGGAGGCTGAATTGGTACCAAAATGTTTAAATGGGCAAATCTGAAACATTTTTAGCCTGAGACCGGTGTCCTCAATAGGGTTCCTGCAGTGTAAGGGTGAGATGTTCTTCCAGTGGGGTGCCAGCTAGGACTGAGGAGATTGAGGGAGCCTCAGCCTACAGTTTGCCTGACCTGGAAATCTGGAACATGTGGGGCATGAGGAGAGTCAGAGCTCAGGAGAGGTTCCTGGCAGGTCACGGTGCAGCTGAAGGCTGTGGTCATGAATGAGTCACAATGATGTCTTGCACCCTTCCAGTCAGATAGTTTTCCCTTCCAGTGATAACCGCTGTTGAATACAGAGGAATCAGGCAGAAATAAGGTTAAATAATTGCACTGGAGTATTGTTAACGATGTGACCAAAAGCCGCAAACCTCAAACTTTCAGACTGAAGGATTTTTAATCTGCAAGCATGTTCTGTGCGGTAGGAACGGTCAGTGCAGGTGATTGTGCAGGGTAGGGACTTGCAAGGGGCTGCCCTGAACATGTCAGAGCAAGTTACAACCCATTCATCTCGTGAAATCACTCAGTGATAAACGCCCAGTGTCACACTGATGCTCTCGGTTACACAGTGATTCGATATTAAATAAAGACAATAACAGTCTGTGGGACTGTCACGTGGCTTTTAAAAAAATGTGGTGACTTTTTTTTTTTTAACCCAAACATTCCTCGGACTAATCAAAATATTGAGGATATAAAAACACTGATGTACTTCAGCTGTCCGCTCGGCCTGGGCTCTCCTCTTGCCACCATCGCTGGGATCCTGGTGCCAGGCATGGCTGTGAGCACAAAATGGGGTGGCTACAGAGGCAGGACTGGGGAGATGGGCAGCCAAGAGGAACAAGCATCCTCCAGGTTTGCCAAAGCCTGACCATACCTAGTGGCTGTCAGTGGATCCCGGCTGCTGAAGGAAAGTGGAAACTTGGCATGTGAGTTCTGTATTTCAGAGCTTAATAGTACAAATCGACAGCCAGAGTGAGACTGAAGGCTCATAATGTGAAACAGCCCGAGTGACAGCCTGGTGGAAAACACACACATGGATCTGCTGCCGAGCTCTGGGTAATGCGAGTTCTCCCTCGCCTGATGAAACTGAACCGAGAGACATCTTTAATCCAGATGAGATGGGTCCGTACTGGTGTGCAGTTCCTCATGGCACATTTATGCATTAAGTTGTTGTGCAAAGCTAGAGAGGGACAGAGTGATGCAGTCACTGACTGTGAGCGGGTGCCAGCGAGAAACTGAAGCCTCTTCCCACTCAAAAGAGTTGGTGTAAAAGTGGCACTTGGGTACCGTGATAATGCCTGCATGGCTGTCTTTTAGCTTCCACTTCTCTTCCCTTTGGTAATAAAGGCAGGCTCAGCTCCTCTGCACTCCTAGTTCCTCACCAATGCCAGGGGAAACGCCTGAGCCCAAGCTCTTCAAAACAGGCTTCTGTTCACACACCTTACGCAGCACTTGGGACACAACAAGTGTGGTACATGATCAGGTACTGATGTGAGAGGACTCAGTAAGCTGTGGTAGCTCATCTGATGTCCCACCTGTCCCAAGCCTGGCAGATCCCATGTTCCCATTGCACAGCTTCAAGGGGGGGATGTAGCTGTGTTGCAGCCTCTACCACGCGGTGAGGACTCTCACGGGGAGATGTTTAGGAGTCTGTTGCCTCCAGTCATGACACTGCCAGATGAACGGCCCCATAGACTCCCCTATACCAACCTGTCAACAAAAATGCCCAGCAGCTGGGCCAGCGTGCCACCTTCAGTGCCCCAGGCCAAGGAACTGAATTTGTGACGTCCTGGTGGTGGTGCTCCTGTCTCCTGCTGTGTCCACTGTGCCCAAGCAACCTGTCCAGCCACACTGCCCAGGGTCAATCCCCCTACCTCACTGTCTAGGTACCTACACTTGGTGTTAGGAATCTTGAAAAACAGAACACTGCCTAACAAGATTGCACATTACAGGGGCTGGGTGGTCCTACTGACTATAATGAAGAGTACATCGATTGTACCTGGTCAGTGTGAAACATCCTCACTTTGGATGACTGCCACCAGGTGACACCCTTCAAGGCCAGCATGAGAACAGCTAGATAAGGAGGGGAGAGAAAAAAATTCAGTATGATATAACATAAAGCAACATCATTCACTTTATATATCTCAGGAGTGGGGAGGACATAGAGGTGGGAGCACCACTGGGTTTTATGTCAGAGTATCACTTGAGTCCTACATCCCAGTTGTCCCAGCAGTTAAAAAGTATTGGTGCTGACCTGCTTGTCCACTTTACCCCTTTACTACCCATCCTGGCATTGCTCCAGGACTGTGGAGTCATTCCTGTCTGTAAGATCTGACAGCTTTTCAGAGAAGCATTGCTGGTAGAGCCCCATCTGCCCTCCTCAGCCTGCGCCCACTCTCAGGATGCTGGCGTTTCATCTTTAAGCCTGGGGGTTGCTTTAAAATTACCAGGGATGAAAACCTGGCTCCACTGAAGTCGTTGGCAAAGCTCCCATTGACTTCAGAGGAGCCAGGATTTCACCCTAAGACGCTTTGTAGATTATTGGTGAATGGAAAGCATACGTCTGGCTTCTTGAGGGTTATTATTGTTGGTGGTGACCTCTGCTCTGGCAAGCATTGAGCAAGGCTGGGTTGAGACAGATGGCTAAAGCTTTCCCTGCCTCTTCCCGTGCTCCTCACAGGGGCTTTGCTTTAAGGCTCATCATCCTGGATGCTGCTTATCAAGGAATACCTTCCCGTCGCCTGCCGGTGGAATTTAATGCCTGTTTGCCCACATTCCCCTTCCCCCAGTGCCAGCAGATCAGCAGATAGGAGACAGAATGGCTGATTAGCTTCTAGCTCCAACCTCTTAGGTATAAGGGGCAAATGCACACACAAGGGTCTTCTCTTAAATTAAAAAAAAAAAAAAAAAAAGAACATTCCCCTGCAGGCAACCTAAGTCTTTCTGTGACTCATGGTTCCTTTATCTGGATAAATTACAACGTGAATAGTAGTCACCTTCTTTTTCAAGAAAAAAATATTAGCTTAGAGTTCTCCATTTTCCTGCTTCTTCCAGCGTTTTGCTTCCCATCTACATATCTTGCCACTAACTGGGGTCAAGATTTTCTGAATTCTGTGGTGCCTTGTGTGACAGGCTAGAAATTCAGTGGCCACTTCATTAAAACTTAAGTAAAAGGGGAAATGTATAACGAGTCTGGATTAGGGAACATGTAAATGGAGAAAACAGTTCATCCCAGTTTCCCAACTGTTAGGTGTTTGTTGTTTTCTTAATACCAAATTCTGTTTATTTTACACTCTGCCACATTTTCACTTTTCAATGTGCTGCACATTTTTGTCCTGATGATGTGCATCTGCAGAGTAGCATTTGCCAAGATGTGGCAGTAGGGGACTGTGGGAACCAGCATGCCGGGCAGCGCTTTTCAAAAGTGCCCAAAGAGTCTGAATTCTGCTGACTTTCATAAGAGCTTGCCACAAGGCAATTTTTGCCTCTTCAGAGCAATACAGTGAAACCAGCAACCCCCTTTCCTCTAAACACAGTTTTCAGCACTGCAGACATGCCTGGATTGGGGCAGTGGAACAGCAATGCTTAGGCTGATTGAGTTACCTTGGCTCAGTGAGTCACAGCGCATCGGCTGAGGCTTTCCCGGTGGTTTTCTGGTGGTGGTGCCAGGAGTGTGACAGAGCTGGCCCAGAGCCGGGAGGCAGCCCCTTGTTTTGGCAGCAGCGAGCCACTAAATTGGCTCATCCACTAAACTGACTCAGCCAAATTTTTCGTTAAATTGAAATTATTATATAATAACAAATAATGTGGCAGCTCACCCTGTGTGTACCAACGGGAGTGCACGGCAGTGGGTACCGAAGGGAAGGAGCTTTACGGGAATACATCTAGTGGGAGCCAAGAGCAGGGAGAGGGGGTGATCCTGGCCCAGCTGATGGCTACAAAAGTTGTTAATCACCCTAAGGGGTCATATGACCGAAGCTTGAGTTGCCTGATCACTTACTTCTGACAGGTCTTGCCCTATATTCAGCAGCGGAGAAGAGGAGCAGCCAGCCTTCCTGATAGTTAAAAAGAAAAAGTATAGGTAAAACACAGCAATTCACACCTTCCACACCTATGGTTTTCAACCCCTCACGTCCCCAGGGAAAGTATCACATTACTGACTTGCAATTGGCTTTTTTTCAAGCCTACTTTTGTGACTCTGGAGATTAGAAACTTAGATAAATAATAATAAAAATGAATCAGAAAGCCAGCTGAGGCTGAAGGACAGCTCTGCAGCAGGAAAACGAAAGGAGGATCTCATAGCAAATGCCATGATGGTAGGTGACATAAAGACTGCCTCCTAAGGGTTGAGCTGTGTCCATTGCTGGGAAGCCTTCATTCCCACAAAGAAGGTGAAGAAAAGAGTTAATTTCTTGGTGGCTTCAGGTGATGTCACCTGAATTCACTGCGGTGATTTAACACAGCTAGAACAGTGTGCACTGGCATAGGTGGGGATCTGCCTAGTCTCGTTATGCCTCAAGGATAGGGGATTCCGGGATTTAGTTGTATTGGTTTTGCTCGGTCAGTTCCTCTGCTCGATAGCCGACACTTTGTATTCCCAGTATCTTTGTGTAGTGCTTTGTCAAGTCAAAATTATGCCACATCAATGAAACATTCTGTTTTGAAACCTGCATATCATAATGCCTCTAATGCTTAAGTGTTGAATTGACACTGAGGTTTCTCAGCTCAATTTTGGGTCAGTGCTTTAGTAACCAAATAGTACTAATGATAAACATCCTCTTCTGTAAAGCAAATATTTACAGATAAACACTACACACCACAAACTGATGCAAGTGGGAAAATGCCACAATCCTGTCATTAGAGAAGCACTTTGTTCAACAAAGGTGGCAGAAATATGGAGAGTGAGGACAAGTTTTTTTCCACTGCCATTTGCCTCTTTCTCTGAGAGCCACTGGTGCCCCAAACATGAGCCTGGAGACAAACACTGTATTCCCTGCAGAGACGTCTGAATGATCTGCAACAGGTCTCTTAAAACACCTATGTTTTCTGAGATGGAGGGAAAAAGCTCTTAGGGGAGGGAAATCTTTGTTCTTTAGGGATTGTAACAACACGCTCAGTGAAGGCATTTCTGTTACACAGCCATTTGGCTGTAAAGAAACAGTGAGAATAGTTACTACTGCTGGTGAAGAAATCATTTAAATTAGCACCTCTCCCTTAATATTTGGGGATTTTAAAGTTATGAGGTCTCAAATTAATTTCTCCTGGACTAAGGGTGGGCCGTTGGATTAGACTCTTCTTCCATCATTGTGGAAGTGCAGGCTGATTTTTGTTCCTCGCTCAGTGCAGCTTTTGGCATAGCAGTGTCCATGTCTGCAATAGCCCAGCACCTACAAGAATAATCTTAAATAGCAAGGGACTCCCTAGGGAATGCCCCAGCTAGTAGAGGACAGGAATAACTTGAAATGTGCCTTTAAAGGAGAGTGACATTATGTCAAATAAAGCAACAGAGAAAGGAAACAGAGGATCTGGGGCCTCACATCCAAAGTATTTAATTCTAAGAAAAGCATTCTCTGCTACCCAACTTCAAGTGTACTGTCTGGCAAACAAATGTGCACATTGCTGGTGCTCTCAGGCGCGGTTTGGACAGCAACAGCTTCACCTACTGTCGGCCGTGGGATGGTAAAAGCCTGAGCGGATGGGGATGAGCCGGTGAGAGCACAGAGAGAAGCTGCCGCAGAGCGTTTGCAGCAGCCCCGACACCCTCGCGTGTGCCGGGACATAGCGGGGAGAGAGCAGAGACACCCACCAGGCTCTGGGGAAATCACGCAAACAGCTCTCCTGGTCCTGCCAGAAGCAGAAGTTTTGGACCAAGTGCTGGGCTGGCTGGAGGCTGCTCTGCACGGCTGTGGTGGCTCTGCAGCATTCTCGAGAGAGGGAGGGAGGGACGGAGGGAGAACGCTTTGAATGTGCAGCGCCTCAACACCTGCGACTGAGGGAATTACTGACGATCAAAGTACGTGTTTATTCAAAGCAGCTGACCTGTCTGGAGAAGATTGTCGCTCCTCTAGTACCCTGAATACAACAGCAAGGGTGGAACAAACCGGCACGGGAAAAGCAGTACCTGGAGCTCCACCTTGCTGCAGTTATTTGCTGCTGCTGATCAGCTCAGATTTTTCATCTCTCTTTCCTGGTAACCCCCCTGTGCAGTACGAATTGGCTTCAGGAGGTGGTGCCACCCTACACAAATCTTCCTGGGAGGCTTTAGAAAGACTGGTACAAAAAAGGTGCACGAATCACTGTAAATAGCACAGCCCCATCTGATCAAGCCTTTACAGCATTGTTAGTTTTATGTAATTATATCACGTAACAGTTTATACATTTGCTTATACATAACATCATTTGTTCAAAATGTGCGATGAGGGGGCTTATTGTTGCTATTGAAGCTGCTGGTGGAGGGGTTTTTCTGCAAAGCCAACCAGTCTGACCAGTTGGCAGGGCAGCCAGGCCAGCCTCTTGCAGGTCTAGTTCCAGAGTCGCCTTTTCATAAGATTAAAAACTCAGAGGCAGTTTCTAGCCCTAGATCCACAAAGCAGGTGGTTGATAAGATTGCTGGCTCAAGAAAACAGGAAATTTGTGGCTGGGCCAGCTATAAAAGGAAATTCTTTTCCATGACTTACAAATAAATGAACTTCAGTGCAGGTAGGATCAGACCCTGTATACAAAGAATCTTTTTACTGTATATGGAGACAGTAGAGAGATCTTTTTTAAACAAGAAACAACTTGACACAGAATGAGAAATGGAGAGAAGAAAATTAACCCTTTTTTGACTTCTGGTACTTAACCTCAAGTAGCGTTCTCAGTAGATCCCTGGGGAAGTTTTTGTGCAAAATACTACAATTTACAAGTGGATTTAACTACAACGTGTTGCTTTTCAACCACAGGCAGACAGGAAAAGATCCAATTGACACCTGCTTCAGACAACAAATGGGACACAAAAGATGAAACTCATTTCAAAGGGTCTATTTGTTTGTCTCCTGTCATGGATTAAACCAGGGGGGCACTATTTCAGGATGGATTCTGCTCCCATTCCAGTCAATGGGGGGAAAAAAGCCCATTTGTGTGAATAATGCAGAACCGGCCCCTTGGTGAGGTTGTTACTGAAGTTTTACTGACAATTCTGTAGTAAATGGGGATATAGTACCTCTGAAATGCTCGATTTGCAAGCCAGATGTTTGAAATATGAATATTCACACTTGCAGAGCTTTAAACAGACCGATGAAAGTTTACTGAAAAACAACTGGGAATACAAGAATTTTTTTTGAGAATGCAAAGTACCACAGTACTTTTTAGAAAATGGTTTTCAATTATTTGATTCAAGTCTAACTCAATTTAGAAAATCCTTCCTGTCTAAAGCAATTTCTTCCTGTCTAAAGCAATTTGTGCGTGTGTGTGTGTGTGTGTGTAAGAACAGAGAAAAATTGCTGAAATTATGCTTTTTAGAAATTCAAACCAAACCCAAAAAAACTCATCAACCTCATTGCCAGTAATTTCATTAAAGGACAGAACGAGATGCCGAAGCAAAACCTCCAACTCACCGATGTACTGAACAGTTGGTGTGCAAGGGGTTGTGTTTGCAGAGCTCCCCTAAACACGTGCCCGTCTTTGCCCTTTCTGTCCCCCTCCGTGGGTACGGTGAGGTCGGGAGCGCTGCTGGGCTCCAACCCGGCTCTGCCTGCCCAAAGGAAAAAAAAAAAAAAAAAGCCCTGACACGAACATTTTGGCAGCTCTTTGTTTCAAAGAGAACAGAACTTTGTCTACTGCTTGCTGCCCTTTGATTTTTCGTGGACGCGGCGGTGGACGGGGTTTCCAAATCCCTGTTCCTGCCAAGCAGCAAACCCGAGTTTGTCCTCGGCTACCTGCCTTTGATCCCCCGGAGCTGCGCCCAGTTTGGCCCACACAGAAACTTTGGCTTGTGCATTTAATCACTGGGGTGGGGGTTGTGGGAGTTAAAGCCTGGACTGTTATCTGCTGTTCTGCTTTGGTGAGCGTCACTTTTACAGTTTGATTTAAAGCCTTCAAACCTCAAGGTACGTTAAGTGGGATATTTTTTAAACTTGCGTTGCTAATGCTGAAATGTACGGAGGAAATAACGAAGTCCAAAAGGCTCCAAAGCAGAAGACAAACCCCGGTAGCTGCAGATTTTAGCTCTCAGCTCCTCAACACAAAGCTCCGGCCTCAAAGCTGCTTTTTGGAGTCTCACCCATGGTGGCATTTGGTGCTGCGGAGCACCCAGAGTTTGGTGGCCACCACTGTGAGAGGAGGCTGCAGAAACTGGACTGTGTGGACAATGGAGGAGCAGCCAAACCCAAAATACCTGGTCTGTCACAGAGCAGCAGCTCCAACACACACGTGAAGAAGGTGATGGTGCACAGGGAAGCCCTAACTCTGAATTTCCTGCCTTTTGTAGCCAGCACTGAGCCCCTTTCAACAACATTAAAACGCCATTAAGCAATAATTTTGTGTTAAGTGCTAGGGTTTAGGATGCATTTACTGAGATGCTTGAAATTCGATTTCTGCCCTTTTAACTGCCTGTGGTTCCTCGAAGCTAAAGGACACTGGAATTTTGCAATCAGTAACTCTTCTGATTTGAAACTGGTATAACTTAAATACTGGAGTGTAACTGCCCCCTCTCTGCAGGTAGGGATGATGCAAACATAAAATGTGTTCCAATCTGCAGGAATGATCTATACCAGTATAAAGCATGTTTTGCTGTTAACCTCGCCTTCGTTAGGGTTTTCATTAATTTAAGTTTCAATTAAAAAGATTATACCCCCTGACTGAAATATATTTTAAAAAAAAAATAAGATCTATGTGTAAACCAGACAGGATATAAAAGGACTGGAAGACACAGTCATTCCTGCTTAACGATGCAATTAGAAACATTAGATCTGAGGAGATCAATTGGATGCGTGTGAAATTCAAGCTGTTGATTGTAGATGCATTAGATAACAACAAATAGCAATGGTTAAGGGTGCTGAGCCTGAATCCTGCCCCAAAAATCCCAAGCACACCCACTGATGTTATAAATAATACCTAATAAATACACGAATTTAAACTGGATCTTGGGGGGAAATGAAAGTGTAAATGTTTACACTGCTCTAGTTTGCCTTCTCCTTGTGATCATGAGGTCTACAGCATCTTTACAAATGAGTTAGGGATGGCAGCTTCAATTCTGCCTCTTGAAAACACATGGCAATCCTCTCAGAAGTATTTGGCCTACGAACAGTTCTGGTTTGGGTAGTGCTGTGGTAATACCTACAATGGGACCTGTTTAATGTAGAAATCAGTACCACGTCAAATAGTTGATACAATCCTTAAAAAAATAAAGGACTTGAAAGTATAACATGAAAAGAGATATGATACCTCTCCAGTCCACTGGCATCCTTCAACTGTTCCAGCAAAACACCAGACAAAGCTTACCTGGCCTTGCAGAGACTCTTACATCAGATAATTTAGTGAACTGGTTGAAAGGCCAAAATTCTGCCACTGACTGAAAATTATTAAAAAAGTAAATGTTAAAAAGCAGAATAATTAACACACATATGTCTGTCTGTCTATCTATCTATCTATCTATCTATCTATCTATCTATCTATCTTTCTATCTATCTATCATCTATCTATCTATCATCTATCTATCTGTCTATCTAAGAAGTGATTATGAAATTTAGCAAGTAACACACATCTGATAAAGGTAAGGAAAATGGAACAAACAAAGGTAAGGAATGGAACAAACTCCATTCCAAATAGACAATGCAACAATGAAGAAAGTCATTGTAGAAAAATGTGGCAGAAATGATGCTGCAAATATACTGCCATGCTTTGCTTGATGCTAAGGGAACCCTACTAACCTGGGTGCCAGTATGAATGATCAGCAGTTCAAGACAGAGCTGGGAGGAGCTCAGAAGGAAAAACTGGGGAGAAAATAGTGCTGAAAATATCCTCTTGCTGTCATTTCAGTCAGTGTTGTAAGTCATAACTCTATATCAAAACTGGAGACAAAGAGGTCAAAAATTCCACAGGACAAGTGGGGTCAAGGGAACTTTCCCATATGAGAAGGGTCCTAGACAGACCTAAAGAAAGGAAAGGAGTAGACATACAAACGGGCAGAATAAGGTCTAGTGAAATAGCAACTGGTTTGCACAAAGGGAAATGACCCCTTCCATCCAACTGGACAGAGAGAATGCAGCATCATTAATTGACTTCATGTCTGAAAGCAAAAAGGACCATGCTTTTTAATAAATAATGCCCAGCACTGTAGAAATGAGTAGTGGGATTCAGACAGAAAAGTGCCAAAAGGAGAAGGACAAAGAATTTATCCGTAAATCCAAGCATTTTCACAAGACAAAAATCTCTTCCCCAGATAGCATAACATTAGCAAATCAGTGGTGTTCCATCTAGTATTTAATGTGGACTGCTGCATTTTTTTTCAGTAGACACATGGATCCCTGTGCAGTTCCTGAGCCTACTGAGGTTACTTTTGCTTTTCTCAGCTGCCCCACAGATTCATAAACTGCCGTCTGAAAGTCTCCTTTCTAAAGGATTTCAACCCTTGGAGCTCAGGACACAGTCATCTCAAGACCAATTAAAGAAAAACAACTAGTGATGGGAATGGAAAGATTCTCCATCGGACTTAATTATCTAGGGCAAGGAGAAAACATCCCTTTCATCCAGGAATTGCATAATTGTTTATTATGGGCTACAGTCTCTGCTTTAAAATGAGTGACAAAACTCATATTGAATTAAATGGAAGGAGGATTTGACCCATGAGGCTTCAGACATTTTGAAGCCTCTGATTTAGTGATCACTGACAAAAGAACCTGGGAAAAATAGTTCAGTGCTTAGACAATATACTTGCAATGTTTGATAAGCCTCTCTCCCTCAAAAACCCAAACCAAACAAGAAACCTCAGCACATTCTGCCTGTCATCACAGTGTACTTATGTATTTATGAGAGAAACAAAGTTTGCCTGTTGCCCAAGTGGAAGTCCTGGCCCTAGAGATAAAATAAATTTTCATGTACTTTGGGAGTTTTCTTGGCCTCAGGAAAGTGCTTATTTATAGATTATAAAATAGAGGTGGAGCATAGGAAATGTAGAAGTAATCAGCACTCAAAAGACTGGTCAAGGCTATCCCTGCAAAGAAAGAAACCAGGCTAAGAGACCGGTTGTAGTCTGTGTTAGGCTGACAAAATGGATTTTAAATTAAGTTTTAGCTGGAATGAGTTTCTGAAGTTATTTTTAGCCTCAACCATGTGAGAAGCACATGGCTCCATAAATACATTCCCCTCAAGAATAAGTTAACGGGGGTGGGGTGTGTGGAAGGAAACAACCTAAACAATTCATTTAAAGTCAACAACCGAGTCGAGAATTTTATAGCTTTGTTTTTGAAACATTTGTCATAAAAGTGTGATTCATTTTTGCAAGAACATGCATTCACAGATCAACAATGCATGGGACAGTAGAGTGGTGGGAGGATCCAAATGGGCCTTCCTTAGCCTACAGCATCCCTGGGCCCCCCCTGGAGCTCAGCAAGAGCGGAATTATTCACAGGAGCATTTTGCTGCAGCTGTGGAGGGCTCTGCCTCTGAAACGCCCCACAAAGGAACCTGCCCTTTCCTCTGCTCTTCCAGAGAGGGCCTGGGGAGAGTCAGCCTGCGTGAAACCCTCCAGGCATCACTTTGGAAAACTGCACACAAGGAAAAAAGTAAAGAACAGAACAGTCATGCAATAATGCTCAGACATTTTCACCAAATGTACAGGGAGGGACTCACTTGAATGCCCTAAACACATGTATCTTCCAGTGGAAGAGGGCTCTTCCAAAAGAAAGGACTTGTGCAACAGAGATCTAGTCTGTTTTCCCAGATACATCTGCAGACCTTAGGGGAAGGCAACAGCTCCTCTGCAAACCTCCTCTCTCCAAGGGGTTGACATAAAGATGACAAAGGACTAGTGCAATTAAAGTGTATCATTATGTCCTCAGTCAGGAGATGCTCCTTGGCTTCAGAAAATAAAACAGAAAACCTAAAACAAACCAAAAAAAAAAAAAAAAGAGAGAGAGACATAAATGGACCCGTGGGGCTTGTTTGTTCTGGTTCATCCCCTGACCTAAGAGGTCACAGGCCAGTGCTTTGGTGCTGTATCTGCCTGGGTCTGAAGGTTGATGAGCAAATTCATTCTTGGTAGGAGAGCAGGCACACAGGACCTGGCTGCTTCTGCGACACAGAGGCAATTTGGCTGTTTTGTTAAGTTGAAAGAGGCACCTAATTGCTGATGTGAAGGTGGATTTGGTGTCCAGTCTGGAGGTGACCCTCTGAGGGGTCTCCACGACCATCCATGGCCAGCAGGGTCATGGAGCAAGGGCAGCTGGACCTCAGTGCTGATGAAGGGCCTGGAGGGCTTAGCTGGCTGTTGTAGTTTTGCAGCTTTGTTATTTATTTTTGTCATGCTGGCTCGGGGGTGTGAAGGTTTTCCCTCATTTTTCATAACTGCTTCGATACATTGGATTTCCTCTGGTAGGTGATCCACATAAAGATTAAAATAAATGCAGTCACTATAAAATCCAGAAAAGGGACTCCATTAGGTGAAATGGAAGTGAATTGGAGTTTTTGGCATGCTGAAACCTGGGATTCACCTCCCTACTGTCTATGTCCATCTCTGACTATGGACTTGATTTTCTCAAACTCTACCGAGAAGTTTATCTTTGGTTACTTCTACTGTGGACTACTGCCTCTTTTCAACTTACAGATCAAAGATGTTATATAAAAACAGTGCAATTATGACTAAAATAAACACTTTAAACTCTGTTGCTGTGATTTCATCCAGATTTGTTTTCCCCCTAGGTTTGTATTAACACTCATGTGACTCAATCAGCATTGGTAGCAATGAAACACACGTGGTAATCCCCTGCTGATCCATCATTTGTACCCAGAAGACTCAAGTGGTGCAACTTGTAGTTTATTTCCTTTTCTAGCCTCTGTCAAAAGTACATGCCCTTATGAAGTGTACATGTGATACTTAGAAATCAAAAGAACAGCTAATTAATTACATCCCACCTCCTCATATGGAAAATGGATCTGAACTGGCATCTAAAACACAATGTGTTTGCTTTAAATAGCCAAATGCTGAGGGACCAGGGAGATCTGTGGGGAATTTTTGGCACCATATGAAGATTCTTTCAGCCCTCGAATCCCCCACCCTTGAATTCTGTGGTGGGTTAGTAGGGAAAGGACATAAAAATGTGGATTTTTTTTTTTAAGGCTTTTCTCTTTGTTTTATATTCTCCTTGGCTGCACTCTTATATTTCAATACCGTATAATAGTAAGGAACAAGAAGGGTCATTCAAAAATATTTTTTAATCTTTATTAGAAACAGATTTTTTTTTTCCTTTTGCTGCCTCTGGACCACATTTACCTACAAAGTCCTAAAATGGTTGAAAGAACTGCAGCCATGGCTTTTACTTGGGGGTTTTGAGGGATGCCCACACCAGCCTGAATGACTGCTGCCCGTGGAGCATACCAGGCTCTCGCCACGTTTTGACGTGGTGCTGACCACGTCAGTATCAAGGCATTTCCCAGGGGTCCAAAATTAGATACCATCATTGCTCTTTTGCTTCTGAAGCAAAAGAGATGCTTTGCTTAGGCCTGGCTTTTTCCACTTAGCCCCCCCTTTCATTAAGGCATATTTAGCTGTAATTCTCCACGATGGGACAGTGGGCTGCATGGAAGGGGTTTGGGCAGTGAGGAGGGGACTGCTCATATCTCCAAAGCTCTGAAGTGCCACAGCACAAAGGGATGCTCTGGGATGGGACTTCCTTCTCTTGCTTCCAAGGGGGTTTTATGGCTCTGCACATACTTGCACTTTCAGACTTAATTCTACTGTCTGCACCAGAGAAGGGAACTCTAAAGCCTTTCAGAAAGCCTCTGAAAGGAATAAGAAAGACATGGGGAATATGACTGTTTAGAACAAAGGTTTCATAATTCAGAGGTATCAAGGCTGCCTCAGCCTGTTCCCCTAGTGGGGATAGATTCCTATATTTGCTTTTCCTTCCTCCCACAATCCTCTATACAATCCCAGCATCTATTGCCATTTGCACAAGTGACCAATAAAGCCTCCTATCACTGGAATTCACAGATTTCTTTCACCTGTGGGCATTTCTGTTTCTTGCCCAGTTTGTAAAGCATGATCCACTCCCCCAACTTCCATGCCATGGAGAAGATCTCACATTTCTATATAAATGAAATCAGACTTCCTGCTAATAGTTTTTAGGACTAATGAGATGATCCCAGTGCCTCACTTGTGCGCAGAGACACAGCTCCTGGGAATTGAACTGCTGACATCACCTCCTATACTGTTTGAAATGTAACATCAAATTATTATGAACTTTATTATAAAGTAGAAGTCATATTTAAGAACAAGTAAACAAGAATCAAGGTACCCCATAAAAATTAGAAACACATAATTTTAAAAGGAGGAGAATGTAAATGTTTGCATTCAAAAAGAGCAATATAAAAAGAATGGCCATTTGCCTTGTACAGTGCATGAAGCTGTCTGACCTTCTCTTTTTTTTTTATAATTCTCAAACTATTAGAGAAAAAAATAATCATTAAAAAAGTGTAAAATGCCATTTTAAAATCCCATGAAACATTGTCATTAGACTGTATGCATCCTACCTCATGCTCTTTGATGTAGTTACAATGGAATTCTTTTTCTCATAAAGAATGGGGGAAAGGCAACTCCAGTAAATACTGAGTAGCTACCAAATTAAATGGATAAACAGCATGTCTCTCTGAATTATCTTGGGAAAAATATCCAGCAGAAATCACAGCAGCATCACAGATATGCAGACCTAGAATCTTAAACCAGTCAAAGTATCTATTATTGCTTGTTTTTATCTTTCTCTAAAGGGAAGCTATGTTTGACCTCTAAGGAAGGTCAACAACTTAATTATTGTACTCGAGACAAAGCTACTCTGTGCACAGGAAATGAAAGCTAAAGAGAAGCACTTTGAAAAGAAGGACATTTTACTCTCTTTAAATAAATGAGACCTGCAAAGTTCCATATTGTTTTCATCCTGACCAAGCCTTTTGGCTGGATGCTAAGTGATGTTCATCGGGTAAAGACAGGAAATCCAGGAGCCTTCCTGCCTTTGCAACACAAGTAGCAGGGCAAAGCAGCTTGGAAGACAGTAAAAGAAAAAAGGCTGTCCAGAGAGGGCTCTCACAGTCATACAGCCTTAGAAGGCCAACCCCACTTGCTTGAGAAATGAACACCTTGAGACATTTTGGTTAAAAAGCCCCCTTCACTTCTCATTTTAGGACTCTGCATAGAAGAGGATGGCTCAGATCTTCTAGAAAGTTGCAACTGGAAGAATAAGGCAGAGGCAAGAACAGTTAGGCTCTGTGACATGCCACCTTCTGACAGAGCACTTCACACTACAGATAACCCAAAATACACCGAAACAGAAAGAAAAACAAACAAACCAAACAACGGATGTGTCACCGTCACAAACCATAAGCACTGTGTTCCGGTGCTGAGCTTTGTAATTTATACTGCTCTGCCAGCTCATACCTCCGTTTTCATGTGACTGCCATACATGGGAGCTGGGAGAGGTTTGACTGATCGTTGAGGCCCTTTCAGGAAAAATGGTGTGCTGTTGTTTGGGGCTGAGCTAACTGGTGCTGATCAGAAGGAAGGACAGGTTGTAGCCCACAGAAAGCAAGGAGGGGTACAGCAGGAATGTGGAGCATTAGGGTTATGGAGGGAATCCAGCTAAACCAAAAAGCTCAGAAAAGGGTTGCTGTTCAACAGTGTTGGGAAGTGTGAATCTTTAACTGTGGTGGTCTGGCAAAGGGTGTAAATCACCAGCCACAAGCCTTTTCCAGAGAGGAAAACATGCCACTTCCAGTGAATAATGCAAAAACTGTAGCCTTGCTCTTGGGAGGGCGATGTCCACTTCAACATCAACCAGATGAATGTCCAGATAAAAACAATCTTGGAGCCTTCCTAGTCAGATGAACATGGATCTGTGGAAAAACCAACAGCAGTCATGCAAGGAGAAGCTGTCTCGATCTCCAGTCACAAGGAAAATGATGTTAGTTTGCACAGATAACTTAATCCTGGCATTTCTTACCATTTGAATACCTGATAAATTCTTTCTTACCCGAAGGAAGAACAATATGAACTGCTCAGTCTGGAAGGTTTATGAACTTCAAGAATGCAAAAGTGATCTTTTCCAATCCAACAATATCATTAATCCAACAGATCTTTAGAGGTGTTTTGAACTCTCTGATTTCCACAGGGCCTTGTTTCTTCCCTTGAAATTGGCTGTTGCCCCAGAACTCGACCCCTTCCAGGTAACTGGTGTGGTATCTGGCAACACTCACAGATGCAGGATATTCACTACAGATGATAAGGCATTTCAGAGGGAGAAGAAACAACTAGGTTTCAAGTTCAAAATCAGGTACATTCTGCCTTTCTCCAGCTTGTGAGAAGTGGGGAAAACCTGTCCTAAGCACGTCAGCTTTCCCTGGAGTTTGCACAGTGGCTCAGAACAGAATGGTCTGGCTAATGAGAACATCTGATTATACAGATTTAACACAAACAGATTTTAGGATGGCTGGGATTGGATTGAATCTGTCCACACGTATGTCCTGACAGAGCCCACAGCCTGTATGTGGGCCAGGGCTTTCACAGTCACTGCTTCCAGGATGTAAACTGTCTTCTGCAGCCTTTGTTCTCCAATGTAAGACCTTGTATTTTGCTGCTTTAAAACACATGTTCAGAGGACTCTGCTTTACCACGTGTTGTCATTTGCCTCAGACTTGACCTGTTGTTTATTTACCCCTGTGGCATATCTACAAGTTTTCCAGCAGCTGGTTTATTTATTTTTTCCTTTCAAATCCTTGATAAAATTAACAAATAGCCCAGGGGCAAGAACAAATCATTGCAGGACCTTGATAAAAATACCCTCCTGATTCCCTTCTGTTAGATCAATTTACTTATTTAATATGTGCTACATTTGGGTAGCAACATTTAAAAACTATGTTGTACCACCATTGACATTATCAAAACTATATTGACTCGTGTCATTTATGTCACCATTTCTTTAACTCATTAACTGTTTTGTGCGTCTGATTTCCTTGCAGTTGTCTCAGAACTGACATCAAGTTCACTGGCCTATATTCACTTGGGGAGGCTGGGAAAAGGGCATCACCTTCTAAAACAATCATCCTTATAAAATGATGAAACATTTGTCCAGTTCCAGCTCTTTGGAATTTCCCTGGTTCCTCATGAGGTGAGGGGGGTCCCCAAGAGATGTTCTAAAGTACAGACTGCTACAAGCAAGAGACAAAAATCTCACCCGTGAGGCTTGGAAACAATGTTGTAACACTTGGATTCAACCAGATCAGAGTGGAAATGGATAATATTTGTTTCTGTGGATTAGTAACCTGGCGTTGATTCTGATGTACACACTCAATTTCTGCCGTTTGTGTCCATCTAGAATCTCCAATGTCACATTACTGAGTGTTACTGACTCCAGCAGCAGAGTGATGTGGCTGGATAGAGCAAATTCCCAGCATTCACACTAAACTGTACCCCAGCTTGCAAAGAGCAGCACAACTGACCTGGATGGCAGGATTTGAGGAGACCTCCTAAAGCAGGCAGCTTTACCTGGTTTCAAGTTTCCCTTGGGAAGTTTTGCTCTATTTTTAATGCTAACAGGCCATCACCGTGTCTGTTAAAAATGGAGACAACTATTCATCCTTCAGGAGAACATCACTGCAAGGAGACATCACTAGGAGACAGTGTCAGGCAGCAGACTTGTTTTCCCACTTTTGCTAATTTTTTCTCAAACTAATTTTAAAGGCTCAAAAAGGTCTTCGGCTTTTCCCTACTTGTCTCTTGTTTTGCACTTGTGTGTTTTAAGGCTCTGCACACATGGATAAATTTTAATGGGACAGTAGAGTTGCACAGAAGTCACAGTGCCTCTGAAGGCCTGACAGAAGAACAGATGGCAAAAAAAGTGAGCAGCAGTCAGCAGATAGAGCCCAGAGAAACAGCATGAAGTATGCCCTGCAGTGCGTGCAGTTATGTCCAGTTGACATTTCTCCTACAAACACGGGGGAGAAATTTAAGCTACTGAAAATTGTGCCTGTATTTGACATAAAAGCCACTTGAAACCAGTTTGTAAACTCTGAGGAGAAAGGATACTTAAACACTGATATCAAATTAAGAGAAATCCAGCAAGAGAGACCTCTTTGGCTAATGATCTGTCTTTAGGAGACTCTCCACAGACTTTCAGAAAACACATAGATTCAGTTGCTTTCCCTCTTTCTTGTGGGGGAAAAAAAACCCCAACCAAAAAACCCCCAAAACCCCAGCGAGGAGTGAGAGATCCTTCTTGTCCTTCTGGGTTTTTTGTAGTTTTTTTAGGGTACCTCCTATCTGTTTGCTCAGGATATTATTTGCCTTTCATCAAGAAGTATGGTTTTCACAGATACACTGTTTACATGGGCACAGGGTCAATCCCTGTGCATTTTCTTCCACCCCTACTCACAACAGAAAGAAAAGAAAATTGCATAATCACAGAACAGCTTTCACCACTGCTTTTAGGGCTGATCCAATATCAGCATTTCTCTTTCAAGAATAACTCCCACTCTCAACACCAGAGGTAGGACTGGTCTTGATTCTTCATTAAACATCCAGAGGGCCATATACATGTCAGAGGGATCGAGAACTCCAGCTGTAGACTTGGTTCCTTAAGCTTTGCTACAAATAAATGTATGCCCTGGACATTTCAGGACATGTCCTATATCCACTTCAACTTTTTCATTGATGCTCCTCAAATTTTCAGCAAAAAGATTGGACTGAACAGTGATGCAACAGTTCAACCAGACCACTCTGGTTTTTCACATTTCTGCAAAGACTTCACCAAACACAAATTTGGGAGCACCAGGTATGATACACAGAGAGTCCAATCTACCAGGGTCCAGGCAGGGATAGCCAGATTCTCTCTTCAAAATATTAGCAGTGGAATCCCAGCTGAGTTTTCCCTCAGGTATGTTATTCAGACCAGGTGTAGGAACCTGTAATAACTATCTGGTTTGGATAATTTGACTGTAAATCACATCCCACACCTTCTCTGACCTAACTGGGTGCAAACTGTCAGCAAGAATTGGGTGCTGGCTGCCTCTGGCAGTATAAGTTCTGCAAGCTGTACAGATATTTCTTCAAAAACATAGAAACTTCTTAAAAAGAACATGTATTTTGTCTCCATCAATAACAAAGGGTGAAATTCAATGCATTTGCTGCCAGAAGAGTTTCTTCTTAAGTATAAAAAGCCACTGAAAATCAATGTTTCATTGACACATTGTCTGTACATTGCCTATATAGACATGGGCAAATGCACCAATTTCTGTCCTTTGCCTGTGTTCTTGGGCTGCAGCAAACAAGCACTGCAATTTCTACCAGACACTGAAGAATATCAATATTTGCTTTGCTACTCAGCTCCGTGAAAGGATAATTACTATAAGCAAAACCAGATGAAAATCTGAGAATATTTTATGATCCACTTTCATTGAAAAAAAGAAAAAAAAAAGGGAAAAAAGAAAAAAGTCTATTAGCCTCAGAAACAATGGGACCAAATTCACACTTGGGGTAACATCATCGACATCAGTAGAGCATTGCAATTAATCTGGCCCATGGGATCTACTTGAAAATATAACATAGTGTCACAAGGATGACAACCAAATTCTGTGGAGAAAATCTTTCTATACCAACTAATTTGGCTTTAAAAAGACAGCCCAGCTATACAGGCAGTAATCCAGTGGGTTGGATCTTCAAGTGCAACTCTGCTTACATCTGTACAATAAAGCTCAGTAATAAACACCTGAGAATTTGGTCAAGTACCTTTCCCAGACCAAGTGGGAGATCACAGTGTAAGTATTATTGGGCACCAGAGTGATGCTTATGTGACATTCAGAAAAACAAAGATACTGGGGGGTAGAACTCAAGAACAACCAGGTAGCCAAAGATCTAAGTGAAATGCTGATATCCCTTGCTAATCCTTTCTTATCCTGTCTCCTCTCTCTCCCACCAAGCAGTCTCCTGAAGCATGTTAAGCTGCAGGGACAATCAGAAAAAAAGCAGAAGGCTCTTTTGCTGTTTCTGTCGTCATTTATTTATTTTTAAACTGAAAATTCTTGTCCCTTGCAGTGATGATGTTTTAATGAATCCATCAATCACTGCAAACTCCAAACTAGAATCCTACATAAAAGAGCCCTATTTGTAATACGTGACCTAAGCCCATACCTAACGAAATTAGTTCTCAGGGAGACAATGCAGGTCTTTCAGTGCTGTCTCCATGGAATCGTAGATGATTAAGCTGGACAGGGCCTTGTGGGTCCTCAAATCCAATCCTGTACACCTAGCATCACTTTATCCCTCCCTTGTTCCCTTGAGTGTTATCTAATCCTTTGCTGACTGATTGTGACCCACCTTACAACTTCTCTTCCACGAGCAAATCTTCATTGTGTGTTGCCTAAGCAAGCTCTTGATTTGCTCCTATAGGTCTTCAGTTCCCCTGTAATCAATGATTTTTAAGGTGTTTGGATCCATGCTACCTCCTCTCCCCATAAGTCTTCCCAGCACTGTCTTTTGATTTTCTTAATGTCTTGCCCATTGGCCCCCATAGCTCCTGGTGCTGCAGAGTCTGTTTCAAGGGCAGCCCAGCCCATCTGTCTCACACCTCTGCCACCATGCTGGGCACCTCAGGGCACATTCACAGTCAAATCTTTGACTTTATTTTGCTGCTGCCACATAGAGCAAATCCCTCAACTTCACCGAATCGTGGCTCAATTCTTTGCTTCATGGCAAACAGACCCATTACAATTTGCTTTCATTACCTTTGCACTGTTTCTCTCAGGCTGAGGTTTCAGAGCTCTCACTTGACACTTTCTTACCACAGCATTGTTTTTCTTTGCCACTTTTCCCATACCTGCAGGATCTGAGCTTACTTCTTAGCCCAGATGGAGAGGTTTACTTCACTCCTCTTTCCCAAGACTCTCCCCAAGAAACATCACTGAGATGCAAATCTCTAAGATAATCTTTAAAATAAAATGAGACTTAGAGAAGACCCTGACTTCACATTCAAAACTTCTGAGCTCTTCACTCACTGCTGACTGTTGCTTTGGCTGATGGTGATTTAAACTTATGTAGATGATTTAAAAATATCCAGTGTGCTGCAGCCATGGACAAAATCCTGCTGGCTTCAGAAGTATCAGAGAAAGCAGTTGCTGCTCCCTCGTGGTCATCAGCATCATCCCTCTTCTGAAATTTGCCATCCCCTAACCTTTGCAGCAATTTCCAATCTGTCTTCTCTCTACAGAGATGCTTTTTTCTATAGTCTTAGTTAAGTCAAAGCAAACTAGGACAATGCAGACTTATTATTGAAATCCCTTAAATGAAGCCATGTCTGCAGCCTCATGGGGTGACTCCACAAGACAGATCAGGGGACTGTTACAAGCAGCAGTTCTGAAAGCAACTGGGCAATCCTGAACTCAGTGATTCCTCTCTGTCCTTTTCTACTTTCCTTGGGAAAGCATTTTCACTGACTACCTCTCCTGTCAGTACCGTCTGGCATGACCATGAAGTGGTGTTAAAACTTAAGTGGCCCCTTGATTTTTGAAGAACAGATAGAGACCAGAGCACTTATGTTGTATACAACACAGAAATCAAAGCTTAGATGTTATCATGCAGCTGACCTCCTTCTGTGCTCACCATGGATGGCATCACACAGCACATGTGCAATTATAAAGTGAATGGCAATTCCAAAACCTTCAGAAAAAAAACACCTCCATGTATTGGGACAGGCACAGAATGCTTTGTGGTCACTATGCCTTTCTTCTTTTGGCGTCCATTGTCCCTTGCTATATTCCCTATCAAGATATTTCTTTTCCCATCTGTTAAAACCCAGCATGAAAATCAGACAGGGTTCTTGCACCCTTTTCTCACTATTTTACCTGTGAAAGCTCTGTTTTACTCACTGTAAATTCTAGTCCTGGAAGGCAAGGATCACAAAGGGCCAAAAGGAGACCACCCTCAGAGAAGAGTCTGCTTTAGCTGCCTGCCTCTCAGCAGCTCCCTTCACAGAGCTCGTGCTGAGGAAATGTATCACTTTTTGTTACCTTGTTTTCCGTCGGGACTGGAAGAGTTCTGTGGAAAAAAATCCAGAGCATCTGTAACTTAAAGCACTGTCCTCTCTCTGTTGGGGTTGTTCTTGACCTGTTTCCACAGTATCACTTGTCCTGAATAGAAGAAAATCCTTATTTCCATGAGCTTTTCTAATATTCTTCGCCCCTGGTTCACATCTAACATTCCGAGTTATGGAAGAACAAGGCATTTGTTTTTTGGCAGACATTGTTCCTCCCTTGTTCTAAACCATCAAGGAACCTGTCTGCTGTAATGGACACCCCTGTCATACTGGTGTGGTGGGATCTCCTCCTCTCTCCTTCTTGTCTGAAAATCCATCTGTCTTTTATTTCTCCCTTCATTCTCCCCTGTGGAGTCTCAATCTTGGCTGTCTCCACTGTCTTGTCATGTTGTCTTTGGGGGGTAGTTTCCCTTTCTTTCTTCTTTGCCTCTGAATTGTCTTCCTCCTGCAGTTGAATGAATTTGTTGCTCAGCTTCATCTCTCTTGCACTACCCAATTTCATCCTCTGTCTTATGCTTGGGTAGGGTTGTCCCATGGATACCCCTTTCCACCTTTTTGTTCCCAAGGCCAACTTCTTATTCAGGCATTGTGTTCTAGCATTGCTTCTGCTGGCTCCTCAGGATCACATCTTTGAATTCCTGTCTGAATTTCAAGTCCACTCCACTTGCCTGTTTAGTGCTTATATGATTTCCTCCATGCCTGTGGTCAGATTATGTTTTATACCTATGCCACACTGCACTGATGTGCTGTGGGAGATCCTGCAACCATCCATCAGCTTTGGGAACCCTTTCCTCATTTGTTCCTTTCAGATTATTCTTCAGAAGAGCCTAAGAGAGTTAGGTACCAAAATTCCAATGATCCTTGCTAGATGCATTGGTTTATACTATATGTTAGAGAAACAGGAGACTATCACAAGTTGTTAAGCAATAAAAATCCCTGCAACATAATCTGTTGTGGTTGGACATTTTATTGAAATCCTGGATAGTCATTTGCAAAAAAGCTGACACGCAGGGTTTGGATTTAATCTTCACATTTCCACTCAAACTGTGGCATTGTTTGAACACAACAGCTTTGGGATCCTGGCAAAAGAGTAAAACTGTCCAAGCTGTTCCACTCTGGTTTGAATTATCTTCTTTTTATTTATTTATTTCTAGCTTTGAAGTCTGTGTACTTTAAAAATCAATGAACATCATATTAACAAGCAGACACTAATTACATTTTAACAAACTGGAAAGGCTTGGCTACAAATCTTTGAAAAGATAGATGCACATTTTAAAAAACTTTCTAATCCAACTGGCATCATTGTAGTAAGACACTAACAAAGCCTGCACAGAATGGAAATGTTAAAGGAATCTGCTTTCCAGAATATTTTTTCTATGATTTATAATTAGTCTTCATCATTGTACTGTCTCATACACTAGGTCTGGTAAACAGAGTACTCGTGACTTTTACAGGATTAATGGAGACATTCTCAGATGCACAAATTAAAAGATCACTCAGATGATAATATTTTGCTCTTTTGTAGCTCTTCTCATCAGTTCAACTTATTGTTTTTACAAACAAATTAGGATCACTATCAGAGTGCTACAGAGAGGGATAAATGTGAGGCAAGAAACACTGATGTGTCTCATCTGTAATTACTTAGCAGAACAGGCAGATAGGAACGGGGTCTCTTGTATCCTGTTCAGAGCTCTAATTCATAGGTTACAGTGGTTCCCTGAGCAGTTTTTGAAATATGGGAAGTGGAGCGTGCAGTGGCAGTCAGAGAGTTTGTATCAGGATGTTCTGCACACCAGGAAATCCTAAAAGTGTAAATAGATGGTCCTGGAACTATAAAAATGCTCAAGCCTCTTCTGACTGCTCTGAGAGTAGCTGTGTCCTTGGTGTTAGGGTTGTTAGAAAAACAGCTCCCACATGAAAGTAAGATCCCCAGCAATGCACAGAGCAGAGAGCCAAGACATCACAAGGCTTGTGTGGTAACAACAAGAGGAGAGTAGGACACAAGGAGGATACTTGTGTCAGAGCAGGCTCCAGGAAACATGCAGGAGAAGCCATGCTTTTGAAATGTCCCCACTGATTTCATCACTTCAGTGCTATTCCAGAACAGCTGCTTGAGAGGTAAACAGATGGGGAACCCACTTCAGACAAGAAGCTATCTGAGCACGGCAAAGCCAGCCTGTGCCAAGAAACACTTACTCACTGCAGTGCCATAGACCACGTGGGGTCATACCAGACCCCAGCAGGCTCAGCTGCCCTCCTTATGCTGTGCTCTGAACCGCTAAGACAGGCCTCCTGCTTGAAGTGCTGGGAGGGCAAATAGAGATACTGCAACAAGCTTGATGGCACTGCATGGAATGAGAGATCAGTCCTGAGCTCCAGGAACTGAAGAGTACATATGCCCTGGCCCACTCACAGGATACTAGAGTTGGTCATGCTCATAGCAAATTCTTTGAGACAATTTCAGTGGAAGTGAGAGGAAAACACCTTTGCTCCATGCCACACCCATCAGTATTTCCCTGTCTGTTACTACAAGTTCTTGACTTACCTGTGAGAATTGATTTTCTAGACTTCCTACAGTGTCTAATGTGCTTTCATGGCTACATCTTCTTGTTGAGCTGAATGGCCAGAAACTCACCTGCTGGAGCAACCCACGGCCCGTGTCCTTCTGTATCTGCAAAGAAGAGGACAGCCTGTCATGCCCGTTCTGGAGCCACATCAGTTATACCTGGCAGAGCAGCACAGGCAGTTGTCACCATATCACAGCCACTCCCAGGGATGCCATCCCAATGAGGGCATCACAACCATCAGTGATGCTGTGCACACTTGCCACTGGAATGACCTCTGAATAATTTTCAGTATGAGCACAGCTCGCTGCAGCTGGTGACTCAAGCAACACTGCAACCCTGGCTACCCCTGCAGCATAAGCTGTGGAATTTGGATATATTGATAACAATTAACATTCTGGGGCCTTAGCAAAACATCTGGAAGTGACTCTCCAAAAAGGTTCTATGAATAGAATACCAAATATCAGGGTCACCTGCTATGGCATCCTATCAGCCCTTCCTTCTCATGAGAAACAAACAGGAGTAACGCACAGGGTGTGATATGTCTCTTTGCCTACCTCAAAGTCACTAAATTGATGTTAAAGACCACATTTTCTGACTTGGATCTAAGTCTCTGGGTCCATTACATCTCTCCAGATGCTGAGCTCCTACATTGGCCTTTTAATGTGAATAGCACATGATATAGTGGATTTATCAATGCTTCCTTATGTCACTTGTCAGTGACATGCTGAGTATGTGGAAAGAAACACATTTCCCTCTTCAGTAAGTGCTGAGGAACAAGCCTGATTCAGATCCCACACTCCTGTTCTGATGGTGCTTAATTATTATTTTATGAGGTCATATGGGTGGTGGTTTTGGGACCACTCTGAAGCTCTGCTTCCCAAATGGATGGAGTGAGCACAAAATGCACTGGATGTGTGAGCATGGGGGGAAACACCTAGACGCTGCTTTTCAAGGCATCTGGAGGCTGGAAAGTTCAGCTGCCAATATGGGCACGACATCTGCCATTTCTCAGCTGGTGGTGTGGTTTCTTTAAAATTTGGTCCTAATCTGTGTTTTAATTTGAAGAACAATTAAACTTTATGCACAAATAAAAGGCAGATCATATACTGGAGAATCTCTATTGGATTTCTAAGCAGGCTAGAAAGTACATAAACACCTTTAGTACAGACTGCTTCTCTTACATTGCTACTTTCTTCCCTGCCTTTGCAGGACCCGGAAAAATGTGATGCACCTTCAACCAAACACATTTTGGACAAAAAATAAAATAAAAACCCATCTGAAATCCTACCTTCAATAAATCCGCTCCATATCTTGGTCCCTTCTGAAGAGCAGTGGCTGTGAAACAGTCCAGAGACACCAATGCTCAAGTCCCTCTGAAATAAATGCAGGCAGCTCACCCCACACTGACAGGTTGCTCTCCTGCTTGTACTGGTTTGAAACCAACAGTATTGACTTCAAAGCAAGAGTTAACCCGATCTACACTTGCATAAAGGACAGAACAAGGCCATTCCTGGTTCAACAGCTCTGGGGCNAGCACCATCAGTAGGAAATTTTAATTTGAAAAGGAAAGATTAAAAGTCTGCAGGAGCTGATGAGGATACCAGAAAAAGCAGGCAGTGGGGCAATGCTCAAAAAGCCAACTGTTGCACTTCAGGTCGTCTGCAGCTGCCAGTGTGTCTTCTCCTTGACCCAGAGGACAGAAAGCAGCAGCAGAACAATATAAAAGCAAAGGAGAAGTGGAGGGGAGAGCCACTTTGACAAGTTTGATAAGCTCAGAAAATGAAGACTTTCTAAGAGATGAGATGTGACAAAGGCACAGGAAAGGGCAAACAATTCAGATTGTCAAACAGAAACTCTTGAGTCTTCCCATAGCATAAAAGTCAATCAAGATTTTATGTAAGGTAACAAAATGGAGCTTTGCCAACAAAAAATGTAGTTATGTTTCCACTGGATTAAAACATGACAACTTGAGCATTTTTGATTTATTGAAGGCAGTACTTCTAAACCTTCTAAAGGAATTACAGGGAACTACATTTTCCAAGAATGTGCATGCCTGAAGATGGAGAACATTCTAGGAAATATGTGTTCCTTATGCTAGAGGTGTTAATTCCCTAATAGGTATTCTTTTTTATCTTCAACTAGCTAAAATAGAGTTTCCAAATGCTGGTCAACTCTAAATCTATTAAAATTGATATAAACCAGGAAGAAGTCCACACTGGTGAAAAAGCAAGCACCAGACCATAACTGAACCTCATGGGGACAATCTAAAAGACTGAAGTTCCTGGGAGTTTTATTATTGCACCAGTGGAGCAGGGATTTTTCTCTAATTGTTCACCAAGTCAAGGGATAGTCAGTCTGTACTTTCTCTAATGTGTAAGGGATGGAAGAAATCAGAAGAGGGCACATAATAAATCAACTGACAGTCTCTGAAATATAGCTGTCCTGTCTCCTTACTATGAGTGAGAGTAATGTTCTGAGGGCAGGAAGAATTCAGCTTTAGACTGAAAACATTCCCCAAAAAGGGGACAAAAAGTGATCTCTCTGTAGTTTAATCAGTCTCAGACCTCTCTTTGAGGGAAATAGCGTGTTGCCTGCAACAGCACGTGTAATAATGTTTGCTGAAATATAAACTACGGCCATATACCACAAGATGGAAGGTCAGAAGTCAACTGAGGATCTGGCCACAGATGTTCAGCAGTAGAGATCAAAAAGCAATATATCAAATTCAGTACTTTTCCTCGAGGAACAGGTTGCAGAAGTTTCTCCTCCCATCTCCTTCACAGTTTAAGTGCAGTAACCCCTGCATGCAACAAAGCTGTACATCACAAATTCCCAGTTTACTCAAAGTTCATGTTTCCTAATTTCTCCTTGTCCTGTGCTGGAGTATTTAATTATTTGTACAGTGGGTTTGCTCTCAGCTTTCCTGAACTTCTGCCATGTTTTTCAAGTCCTTCAACCGAAGTGAAGAATTGTATGACACACCCTTTAGTCCTCCCCCAGCCCTTGATACGTTTCCTAAAGCCGACACTTGATATTATGGAATGCGTTGTAATCAATTCTTAAAGTTATAGCACCACTGGATTTTTATTAGCTTGCACAACAACAACAACAAAAATCCAACAAAAAAAATGGGCCCTCATAATCAGTCAGCCTTGTTATATCCTGAAAGCTGCTTTAACAAGCAGGGAGTAATATAGTGTAATTGGTACTCCACAATTTAATTGTTCTGTTCTTAAATCTAATATTGCAGCTGTGGGTTAAGTTTACACCACAGCTTTCAAGAGAACATGAAAGTGTGGTACATCTGTGCAACAGAAAGCTAAACATCTCTCATCTGATGTGTTTACAATGACATTTGATAGCGTGGAATTGTTTGGAGTTCATTCTTAAAGCTGCAGAACTGCTTTTCAACGCTGCAAAAAAAGAAGGGGGAAAGCCTCCAATCTCCTCCCAGCAACTCAGCGCACACAAGCCCGAGGATAATGCTGCTGCTGGCATTGCAGGGCAACTGCTGGCTGGAACAACTCCTTCAAGTAGCTTGGAGCATTTCTCATTCAGGCAGTGGACAAGGGGACAAGGACATCTTCCCCCTCAGATGATACAACAGTTACTTGAAAAACAAACGACTCAAAAAAACTAGACAAATAAAACAACCCCTGACATGCATAAAACAGACAAGAATATTTAAAGAAATGTTACTCCATGGATGACTTTAGCACATATAGAAATGGTAGAGATTTCTGTTTTAACAGGTGGCAGAACTGCTCACGGTGTCCTGAACTTCACATTCTGTACAACAAACAGCTTCAGCATTATGTACTTGTTAGTGAATTTATTAGGTCCATAAGTAGTTCAAGAAACTTAGGAATGGGCCCATAAATGTCATCTGCAGTTTGTGAACTGCAAGTATCTGACTGTTTTGATCAAGGTTTTTACGGGAAAGTTAAATGGTTATTAAAATTATTTACTACTGCTCCACAAAGAGGGAGCGAGCCCACTGAAGAACTGACATTGTGAGAAGATGTGATAGGCTGTAGGTCAAATGTGTCAGCACAGAAGCATTTCTGTTCATGTCTAAGCCCGAATTTTTGTACAGTTTGAAGCTTAGAGTGTATTTAAGTGGCTGAGAAAAAGTCTCTGGAGGGGAGGAGACATTTTCCCTTTCCATAGTCTGCCATTGATCTGATCAGGCTACTTTTCTTGTTCTCAGCATCAGCCTTTTTTCTAGCATTTTCTGTCCTTGGAGAAATGCATGATGGTGCAACTTGGTTAAAGAGGGCACTTTGTGCTCCCTCCTCTGTAGCAGTCCACACTGAGGTCTCCATTTATGCTCTTTAACAGATAAAAGTCAGTCTCACTGATGAAGTTCAGCTATATTACTCTGGAATCTATTAATTTTTTAAAACTTTATTATTTCAGTCACAATTAAGACTATCTGGAGCCTCTTCATAAAAAGGGGCCATACCAAAAGCTGTAGGTTTGCACCTCGATGAAGGGATGCATTCGTTGTGCATCAAAAATACCGTAAGAAGGCCAGATCTCCTGGGGAGGCAAATCTGTATCACTATTTCAGTCTCTTGTATACAGAAATTTGATACAACAAGATGCAACACCCGAGCTTCCCTTCCTTTCAATTAACTGAGAAATAAAAATTGTCCTTAGAAGGGAAGAAATGCATTCAGATCTTTCAGTTTTCGGGTTTCCTGCCCTTTCATAGCATCGTAATGTTCTCTTCGTGGGTGGAAAACTTAATCTTCAAGTTCATGTCTAGTTTCTTCATACAGTTCAGGATGAGCTGACTTGGAATACCGGGAATATTTCAGTTGTAGATAATCACCCAATTCATCCAGAGCATTCAAAACCTGTAAGACCATTTTACTTTGTCAATTCTCTTGGAAAAGAAATGAAGTTCTAGTAATCTCTATTGTTACAGCAGGACAAGATTATAAAAAACATCAATTGAAAGAAGTTCAGAGGACAAATGGGCAAATTTTGCATTCATTCTACTGTAGAGAATTGCAATGCAGTCACAGATGCACAGCAGCATCTATGAGAACAGAATTTGCTCCTTCAGTAGGTTATGGTTTGCTAGTAAGGACATTAATTGAGCACAGATGAAAAAAAGAGTTTTTATAAAAGCAATGTGTAAGGCTGTACTTCAGTATTTCCCTATAGCTCAGAAGGACTGGAGTTGCCACTGCATTTTCCAAGGTAGGACTCGGCCCACGGTGCTGATCAGAGTCAGCATAAATAGTCTGAATAGTTTAAGATAACTTTAGTGCATTCCATCACCTTATACTAATAACACACACACAATTAATATTAACATTAACACTGTAATGCAATTTGCTGAGCTGTGTTCCCAGTTCTCAGTAGATTCAAAAAGTAGACAGTGAACTCTGTACCACAGAGAGACAGTTCAGTGTTTGAAGCATCTGACCCACATACAAGAGTAGCCAATTTTTTGGCATCAAAGAAGAAAACAGCAATGTTGATTTTGAGCCTGTTTTTGTTAAGCCACTAAAATGAGCTCACAAACAAAAAGAACTAATTTAGTAATGGTTTATGCAGAGAGAGAGCTTCCAGGTCATTAAGGAAGTTATTCTTGGGAGCTTGCCCTTTCTTGGATCTTTCCTCTTTAGCTCCAGGCTGAGATTCAAAACAAATTTTGCCAAAGGGAGACATTTTCATTGTGCTTGTTACCTGTTGTCACCCTGGGTTTAGGTATATTCACAAAGCCTTTGTCTTAAAGGCTTTCCATCTGCAAGTAATTCAGCTCAGAGCATTTCCATGTACTGTAAGGACATTTTAAAGAACACCATGAGTACTGCAGCAAAAACACAGCACGTTCAGTGGTGACTGGGGACCATTTCACACCTTCACTGGTAGCAGGAAGCAGCAATGTCCAGGTAATGAACGTGAAATGATGGCCCAAAGATGTAAGGGGTTTGACATTTGGGAGTGGGGGGAGAGGAAGAAAATCAAAGCAGTGACCTCAAGAGATTAATCTTCAGGTCAAATTCATTGCCTGTTACTGGTTACAAAAGTCAAAATCCACAGAGCCAAAGAGCAGAAGCTGACAGTGCCCAACACAACAGCCATGCTCTGTTCTAGGAAACATTGTCTTTATGGTATTATGCCTTGCTAATAACTACTGCACCTTTGAAAGCAGAAGGAATTAATTCTATACTTCACACATGTAAGGCAGACTTTTTGATGTCATTTGAGAGCAATCTGTACTGGTGTGGGAGCTGGTCAGCAGGGCAGGGCTCCAGCCCCAAGACCCATGTGAATCTCAGGATGCAAATGTAGAGCCAGGAGCTCTCTGCAGGCACAGGTGCTTGTCTGCAGGAAGGAGTGGCATTTTTAATTCAAACGCCTTCCACATTCACAAGACTTTTTGCTTTGACCATCATAGTTGTGCAAAGAGAGGAAAAAGAAAGCCTGAAATTTACTGTTAAGCCTCTCATGTTTCTAAGTTGGCTTATTCTGAGAATAAAGGAGTGTACCTCAAGGCAGGCCAAAAACACCTGCGGCAAGAAAGGGAGATGAATACTTTCCAAGAGTTTATTTTAAACCCATTTCTGACTGTGTTGGAATGGAGGTTTATGATGGAAGTCTCAACATACTCTTAATGGTATTTCTGATATCAGAGAAAGATACAGAACTGAGATGGGCCAGACAGCACCAATTAAGCTTAATTAGGTTCAAACAGTTCCAAATACTGTTTGCAATTTCCACCTGTACCCCCAAGGCTGTCCCATATAATTCTGCAATTCAAATACAGCTATGGAAAATTTGATTTTCATTTATTTCCATATCGTTTCAGGTTTCCTACTCTGATAGTTTTGACCCAGCATTTAACTTTTGTCTTGCTGTGCTCTTCATGTAGGTCTTTATTAGTGATGACAGATTTGGTCACTATTAGAAATAGAAGAACATAACAAGTTAACTGCCCCATAATTTATTTTAAAAAATGAAACATATAAGGCTCAAATGCCTTTAAAGATCAAGTGCCAAGGCCAGGAAAACAAATGTAAAATTGAATTATTGAGATTCAAAGTAACAGAGGCACAACTTCTCCCAACCTCCTTTGCATCTGAAGTTAATTTTGGCAGGACATCTGCTGTGCTTACCGTGTCTAACATCTCCCGTGTATGTGCAGCTGACACACAAAACCGAGCCCTGGATTCTGTGATAGGAGTAGCTGGAAACCCAACCACGACCACCCCGATATTTCTTTCTAACATGCGTCTTGCAAAGGCCCTAAGGAGAGAAGAAGAAAAAAACCAAAAGTAAATTATCTCCAAAAAAACAGACCACAGAGAGAAAACACCCATGTATAATAATAATATATAATTTAGGCACAATAGGTTAAATCCTGTCTTCAGTTGAAGTGGATGGCAATATTCCCATCGATTTCCCTAAGAGCCAGAATTTCACCAGCACAGCTGAGATTCTTTGCTGCTCAGCAGCTCATGAAGCCAAGTGGGAGTCAAATACTAGAAGTGTGATGGCAGAGAGAACACTACAGGATAGACACATTTATGTCAGTCAAAGGCTCTGAATGCAAATCAAGTGGGCATTCACAGTCCCTAAGCATGGAAGAGGTTGGGCTTCTGGAAGGTCTGAGAGCTTGGTTCCTGCACATCAACAGGAAAAAAACAATCTGTATGATAATTTATCTGCTCTCACAATCACTCTTGAGAGTTAGGAGGATTTTGTGTGGTCTTTATGAGACCTGGAGCACACAGTCACCCCAAGCTACTTGCAAATATTCCCTACAGCTCAACCCTTACATTGTGCTACCACTGACTTCTGGTCTGTGTGTCCAAGTCAGTGCATAAGTGCTGCTTGAGAGGAACTGAGTGGTAAAACATGCAAAGACCATTCAAAGATCAGATGGGCATAAAGGATACCCATCCAAACCAGTTCATACATCAAAGGCAATGTGAACATTTTAATGATTACAAATTTAAAAAAAAACCAAACAACAAAATCCAAATTCAAAATGTTATCAAAAGTATCATTCCAGACCAAGTTAAAAAAGTATAAGAGAAAAATTTTAAAATTCTGAATACTGGAACAACTCAAAATTAAGCCTAGGGCCAAATTTAAAAGAGAACAGAACTAGATGATGAATTCAACAGTGCATGTTTTCCCGGGAAGCTTCTACCCCAGAGCTACGTTTTCCGCAGTGTACACCAAATAATGTATGAGCTTGAATAGCGTTGGTTTTGCCAACAGGTTTTTTCAGTACTTACCCTATCTTACCAGGTATAAAAAGGAGCAAGGGGACAACAGGAGAGTCATCATTGCCATAAATGATAAAGCCCATTTCATGCAGTTTTCGCCTGAAGTACCTTGTGTTTTTCTCCAGCTGGCGCACTCTTTGGAGCCCTGAAACGAGCCAGTCAGGAGAAGAGTCAGTGCAAAGATCCCAACTGGAATGCAGTAACAGGCAAAAACCAGGGCTGTGGGTAACAGTGTGGCTCACATATACATGTTGCTATTTGATTGAGAAGAAAAACATGGAATGAGCTGAATGTAACTACACTGATTATTATGGCATTGTGGGATGGATGACGGATACTCCTGTACTTGTGAGGTTGAGGTGCCTTCCCATGGGCTGAAACAGTCTCTATAGAGAAACAGTCACGTAACGCTGGGCATACAGGACATGTAAATAGAATATGGCCTTTTTCAGCATTATTGTCTATAAAGTGAACAGCCAGTGCCTACAGATGTGATATAGAAGTCAGTATCTTTTCTCATTAACAATATTCCAACGGGGTCCTCTTATGTCTTAGCTAATTCTGTGCATACATCTGGGGTTTCTTTGTTGCTTTTTCCTGTGACTGTAATAAAGTAGAAGATACTGCATTTTGGGTCAGCTCAAGCTGATGCTTTTGTTGCAATTTTTTTTTGGATAGAGGAAAAGCACACGGTACACTTTGTTATTATAGAAAGTCTGATTCCTGCAGTTTGTTACCAACATTGTGCATAACTCCAGTTACTCTAATATGCATCTCCATATGCAATCCCTTTCTGAGTTCTGCTCAGTTTCTCTATCCTCTTCTGTTGCTCATATTATCTTCATATCTTCATCTGACAACACTTCAGTAATTCAAGACTTTAAGACACAAGTTTTGTTCTCTGCATTGTCCCTGGCCTCATTGAGTCATGGGTCGATGGATGTAACCCCCAGCAAAATTTTGAGTTGAAAACAATTACTTTTAATAAAGGAAAAAGAAAAAAAACAAAAAACCAAAAAACAACAGCAGAGAAAAAAATGTGCTTGGAAAGACATCTCAGCCTTTTCTTTTGCAGTGCCACTAAGGAGGTGGTTTCTGACAAGTGTAACTGCTTCCCAATCCATTGCATAAAAAGGGAAGAGCCACACTCTCTGTTACTGTAGGTAGGAGATGTAATATGTTCCCTCATCTCTCCACCTGCATTGTATTTCATCAGTGAGCTGGCACACGTGCTGCTTTCCCAATGCTGGCAGGTGCTGCCAGGGATGGTGCCACCTTCCCCATACCCACAAGGCCTCCACAGTGCCACTCCTGGGCTCACACAACCACACAGCAAATCGAGCCCGGGCTGTCATTTTGCTAGAAACGAAACTGCCAAACCATTGCTAAACAGGGCAGGTCTCTAAATCTGATCCTGTGTCTGCCCAGCAGAGGCGGTGGGAGTATGTGGTAAGGCTGGGATTTAGCAGGACACAGTTACACTCTTAGCTTTCATCTTCCTGCCATCCCTCAGCCCTTACTTTCAGTATCACATTATGTCACTAGACATGAAACTGAAGCATCCAGTACAACTCCTTTCCTCTTTTCCCTCTACTTTTAAGATGCCTTTCCACTGATGAATTACATTTTCACTCTCCATTTTACTTTCATTGCACTTTACTTTTTGTTCTCTTCACTCTTCATGTACATCTTTCTGCTGTCACCCTTCTCTGACTGGATTCCTGATTCCTAATTTCCCATCTCTCTTCATGTAATGACAGTGGCCAGTTCGGCACTTGTGGCTGTCACTTGCCACCTCTGGCACATTTGTCCTCAGACCACATTCTGCCCCACCACCTGCTCTGGCTTTTCTTCCTTTTCCCTCTTGGATGAGGTGGGGATCACCACACCTCCATAAACCTCTTCTCCATTAATCATTTCTGAGCTTTGAACAAGATCTACTGCTTCATCTGTTCTGTATCCTCCCGAGTCAAGGCTCTGTCAATGTTCTGGCTGGGAAATTTATGGGGAAACTGGGACTTGCTTCACAGTGATTGGTGTTTTGCTTGAACAAATTAAAAGATCTCATAAACCCAGTGCATTTGCAACTTTATGCACAAAACTGCCCACGCAGACAACCTGTTAGTTACAGTCTCAGTCATTCAGCTTAAAGCATTCAGTGGAAGAGATCTGCTGGGTTAGAAAAGGCCACAAATAGTTTAACCATCTCTCTAATGCTGCTAAAACAAAAACAGCTGTGTCAGAGCAAGGAAAACAAATGAAACACAAAAGCATCCTACTACAAAGCTTTCCAGTCACTAATAAAAACAATAGTCTGTGGTATTTCCAAAAATATTTTTGGTGTAGTAGATCTCAAAGAAATAGGAGGAAATATTGAGGAGGAGGGGAGATGATGGCAAGGAAAGGGAGTTAGAGAACTGCAAAATAATGCGGCTGAAGCCTAAAGAGAAACTTTTTCCCTTGTTAGAATTTGTAAAGATGTTATTAGCACCTCCTCAATGCCCAAATTACAGGGAGGAGGGTGTGGGAGTGACCTGAACTGGGGGCTCAAAACCACTGCTGTTTCTTGCTATCTCTGCAGCCCCTGAGCTAGTTTCCAACCTCTCAGTTGGACAGCGTTTGAAACTACTAGATTTTCAATTAGGGAAAGTTTTCATAAATGCAGATGTTCTTGGCGAGTGCAGTTCAGGACTTGCTGCCTTCTCCTTTCTATTCAGCTGTTTACCACAAAGCTGGAAACACAGTGTCAGCCACGCAGGATTCCAGGCTATTCCCTATTTATCCAACAATATGCTCAGGGCTCAGGGTTGATCAGTTTGGCTCTACTTGTTTTCAGCACCGGAACTTTAGACTCCAAAGAAGGGGAATACAGCAAAGGAAACATTACAGCTGAATGAGGAGGTTCAGGCAACCCCCCAAAAGTCAAACACCTCTTCCTTTTCCAAGCTTCCCTCTCTGATTCTATATCCTCAGCCAGTTTGTGATGGGATGGATCCCCTTTCCAGACTCCCTATGGTTCTCGCTTCAAGCCAGCCAGTGCTGATGCAAAAGCCACTTGAATGTTTTAGCACCATCCCAGAATTCTAATTTCATTTGCAGGGATGCATTAAAGAGCCAAATAAAAGATCAGAGCACTCACATATATCTGGAGGGAAAAAAAGCACATTAGGAGACGATTGCTACACACATTGTATTTGTGGGTGGGTGGCTGGGAGGAACCTATTTCTTTACCAAGTGTCAACACTTTCCTTTCTCATGTTAAGTTTTGTGGTCCAAGACCACAGCCACACATCATATATACAGCCATCTTATATGTCGTCCCGATAAGAGCAATAAAAACCTTAAAGCTTGTAGCTGTATTTCAACGCTCTTTTTCATTCCTTTCTTGGACCTTCAAACGTCAGATCTGAGAAAAATGTTTATTTTTTTTCCCCATTGGCCCAATTTCCCCCCTACACTGCAGATTAAGAGTGGTGATTTGAGTTTAGAATCAGATCTTAGTCCAAATTCACTGTGGTATGTTTAACCAAAGACACTGCTTTTGAAAAGCATTTTCTTTGATTCCTAAGGCTGTGATCTTGAATACTTTATTATTTATTGAGAGAAAATCTGCAGAGCAGACCCTTGAGCTTAAAGGATATGACTGCATCTATGTGAGTGTAAGAATTTACCTATATGACAATAATTAGGGGATCAGGTCCCTAGACAGTAAAGATATGTGTTAAAAAACTCTTAATTTGCAAAATCCTTGAGGATTTACAGTCTGTACAAAGACCTTATAGCACAGCATGCAGGATACCCAGAGAGTTATATTCAGTAAAATATGTGAACCACAACACAGCACATGTTTGGAGAAAACAGCCTGGACCGGGAAAACCAACCCTTCACTAGTTAAAAATAAGCCCACTAGTGCTCCAGAGTCTTCAGCTAAGGCAGAGAACGACCTTATTAAAAGCTCTACATATTCTTAGCTGAATTAAGAAGGGACAGAAAGAAAGAAGAGAGAAAAGTGAATGATAAATGATTCTCAAATTTCACAAGTTATCTTGGAACATGCACAGCCACCTTATTGGGATTTTTTTGAATACAGGAATGATTGCCTGGATGGTACAAGAAAACCAGATTTACTGTATCAGCAATCCACCTACTGCTGGCAAATTTAGAGTTTACATTTGTTGCACCACTTTAAAAATATTTGGTTTACTGTGAAGTCCTAAAGTGTTGGCAATGCTGGGAAAAATGCTGATTACATTTTTATGTGACATGCATCATTGCATTCTGCCCACTTTTGCTCATTAATTTCTGCAGGCTTTTGCAAAGCTTTATAGCTCAAAAGTAGTATGTTTTAGCTGAAGGAAAAATAAAAAGAGAGGGCAAGAGAGACAGAAATAAGAAAAGATAATGGCTTGCTCAAAACTTCTTTGAAGCAAAAAGTTTTTTAAGGGAGCCACTTGGAGTAAGAGACTCGGTAGAAGTTTTGTCAGATGCTCTCAGGGGGAATTGCTCTGGCATCTGACAGCAGGAAGGTATCCTCATCCTGGGATGGCTTTACCTGGCACAGCTCCAGTGCTTCAATAGAGCTCTGCAGTTTATGCCAGCTGAGGACCTTCTCCTGGCAGTGAAAGAGGCAGTTAAACTATCAGCTCTCTGCAGAAAAAGTTTGTTTTCCTCCTCCAGAGATGTCTGCCTTTCCCTCCTGCAAGATGTTAATGAGCAGAAAAACTGGCTGTGTCCAATTCCTGCGCAAACATTCTACCTTTGAACTCTTCCTGTAGGCGTCAACCCTTGGAAATTCTGACTCAGTCTATTGAAAACAGGAATAAGCAACCTGTAGCCTTTCCTATCAAGTGTCTATCTCAGGTGTATTTTAATTGAGGGAGTTATTTTTCCTGAAGCCATTCCAGGAAAGATAATCCCATGCTGTAGTGGTTTTTGGCATGTGGTGGACTCTTCAAGCCCCAGTCCACCTGCTTAAATCTTCTCCAGCTGTTGTTTCACAGGGTCTTTCTAGATAATTAGTCACACAATCAAACTTTTACATACCCGTGTCAGTGTTGCTTGGATGGAGAATTCTACTCCCGTCCCTCCTCTACTAACAACTAGATAGTAAAAAGCAAACTTTCATAGGCTGACAACCAATTTGAAAAACAATAGTTCTTCCCCACTAAACTATTGCAGATGGACAGATTTTCATTTTTTCCCCTCTTGTTCCATTTTAAGAGTAACACTCATGTACCTCCATGTGCATTAAATCACAAATAGAATGCTATAAGACTGGGGTGCCTAAAGGAAATATGTTCTCAGATAAAACAATCTTCATTTAAAAACAATTTTGCTATGAACTGGGGAGAAGTGAAGACATTTTTTTCCCACAACCTAATGCTAACTAGTAACCTAGCACTTTCAGCTTAATTCAGCTGCTAAATGAGCCCTTAAGGACTTTTTAGTCAGTCCAATTTTAACTGTGAACTTCTGCAAAACCCTTTACAGAGCAGATTAAGGGAGGGAAAAGTGCCAACTTCAGTTGAAGCAGAAAGGAGAAAAATTGTACAGATTCTGTAATCTTTACCTCGTTTCTCAAATGACTCAGCTCTGCCTACACAGCCCCTTATCGATGTTCGCATCTATAATGGAAGCATTCAGCATCCTGCACAGAAGCGGGGACAGGGCAGCCAGGCTTGGCTGAGCCGGATTTACTCCCGGCACAGGTGATTAATCACCAAGCGGGTCCGTCTCGCTGCTGAAAAGCAGCCCGTGCCCAACGCGCTCCATCTGCATCGCACTAGGTGCTGCCCAAGTGCCCGGCATGGACCTGCCCATACAAAAGGCTCTGCTCTCCTTTGTGCTCCCCAGGCTGATAACAACGCTGGATTCCTCGGGCACCGCAGCATCTGGAACGGAGCAAGGATCCTCACGCTCTATGCCGGCAGCACAGACACCCTGACAAGGGGACTGTGTGGCGGAGCTGCTCTTGCTGTCCCTGGGAAGGTGTAGCTTTTCTCGCTGAGGGACAGGCTGCAGGTCACATCCAGGTCTGATGCCATCCCTCCTCTGTCATATTTGAGGATACAGGGGATCCGTGGGTATGGTCTTGCTAAAGCACTACAATACTCGTTTAGCTTTGAGTATGGAAAAAGTGACTTCAAATGAGGTAGAATCTGATCAACCCTCAGAGATCTTGCAAATTACTGAAGACGCTGTTAGTCCAAAGCCCCTGCTTGTTCAGATCCACTGATCCTCCATGGATACATTTGGCTCCCTGTGGGAAGTGGACCACAGGGCAGGTGGCTCCACTGGAACAGTGTGTCTCACTCATTTTGTGTAAAGATGTCAGAATTCAGCTGTTTTATCATCCACTGCTGGGAAAACATCTGTGATGTTCAGCTTGGACAAATAATATTTGTGACAGGATATTATCATCATTAGCATCTTCACTGTTGTCTTGACTTGGGAACTCTAATCATGGAGCTGATGCTGTGCAAACGGAATAAACTTGCTTAAGGGCTTTAAAGATAACCACATACTTGCTTGATAAGGACCTGAGAAACACAATCCCCTCAGAACGAAGCAGCAAAACAAGAATTTGAAAAAGACAGACTTTAGCATGGCTCAGTCTGCAGGCTGTTTGAGCAGGTCCAAGGGGTCCACCACCAAGTCACTTGCAGATTTAAAGCTCACAGCAAGAGTTTCCTGAGCAGTCCAGTCTGGCACAGATTTATTTTGCTGCAAAAGGGATCGTTTCTCCCGGCTCCAGATGCTCAAGTCCTGGCAGTGGGATTCATGTAGCCATATGGCAGATTGGCTGAGGGACCCAGCTGGGCTGTAGGCAAACCATTTGTGGGAGGGGTGGTTGTTTTTCAGCTACATCAGTTCTCTGAGTCATTCATTGGGTGGCTGCACGAACACAAACGCTGCTGGAGGGAGAGGGGGCACAAGTAAGGGAATAGGTAGGGGGAGAAGGAAAAACAGAGGACAAGACTGCTCTTCCTTGCACCAGTGCTGGTTTAGGCCAGGTTGTGGTGATGTGAGGTACAACTAAGATTTCTGAATGTACAGAGGACCCTGGCAAAGCAAAGCTAATGTTTTCAAAAGAGCACAGATAGTGGGAAACTGATTTTAAGGAGCTGGTCCTCCAGTTGTAAAAAACTCTTAGCATGGACAGAAATATTTTAAAAAGGAACCTTTTAAAAACAATCTCTTTAATGCCAAGCCAAAACAGGAAGCTGTGTTCTGCTACTTCTCACAATTTGAACGAGCTCAAGTGCAAGAATTCAGTTTCCTAAAAACGAAAATGAAACTAGTAGTTGTGAAAAGATAAACCAATCTGCGAAAATGGCAAAGTAAATGAACATTTTAAAGAAACACTTCAAATCTAAACAACCTCAGGAACTATCTTTTAACATAACAAATGTTAAGGGTTTCAAATTTTTCATCATCCCGTTAAAACACATGAAAAATGCCCACTGCTGTTGGTGAATTATTGTTTGCCATGGTTTAGACAGAAGTGATGCCTTTGCAAATGCTGCAATTTGCTTTTTACACCACCATAATCTATTATTAGTCAGCAAGAAAATTGCTTCGGATTTTCTAACAGTCTTAACTCTGCCTAGTGGTTCTAAATTTTTACCTATCAAATTTAAGTGTAAAAAATATCCTTTCGGTATTCTCATGCAGAAAAGGCTGAAAAAAAAGAAGGTCTGAGGTCACTGCTGGAGGGGCTGTGTTGCATGCAAGGAAGTGTACTTGAAAATCTGTGCAGGGTCCAAAAACTCTGAGTCAACTACAGTCTCATCACGGGGATAAAACCACTAAGGCAGCTGCTGAGTTTCCTAAGGTATCTCCAGTGGGGTAATGAGAAGCCATGAGGAGAACACATAGAGAGTATCTGTATTATGAGTTATAAAGAGTAAATGCCATGGGAACTTCTGCTTCCCATATTTCCTAATAAATGAGCAGAGACATATTTGAGATGAAAAGGCCACAAAGGCTTAAGAGGGATAAAATGATTTTTTTTTTTAAATAGACTATATGAGCTGAACTGTGGAGCTTGCTGCCTTATGACATTACTAATGGAAATACAGCTGCCAGAAGTTCATACACTTTAGAACAACTCTATTATAGGAACTGTGATAGGATCTATGACATTATGGTACTAAGAACAAATGTGTCTTGTTCTACAAACCATTGATTTTCAGAGTGCTGTAAAACATGGTATTGAAAAACGCCAAGACTTGTACTCCACTAAAAAATTGACTTCACATGAAAGTGGAAATACGTTAGCATTTTTTTTGTAGTCAGTTTCTGACTCTTCTGATATAAGTCACTCAAGAAACAAAACACTTGGTCATAGTGACCTCAACCTGTTTCTCTTTCCCAGGCCGAAACAATGGAATATATCAGTTCTGAGGGAGCTGCTACCTACTCCTAATTCAGCATTTCTTGTCCTTCATCTTCTCAAGTCATCACAGAAAACATGACAAAAGAAGGAAACTACAATAGCTGGCTATGGGATCTGCAGTATCCTCCCAGTTATGTTACCATGACATTAATGTCTCCCAACTATCACAAATATTGATATGAGACATCCTGTAGCCTGAACCAGTCACCTGCTATGGATAATATCCAGCTGAACAGATTAGGTTTCACAGGATTACTTTTAAATTATTAACCTGTTCCTTCCTTGTAATGAAGCTGTACCCCCTGTGCCTTGATGCAGTCATGCATCCAGCACAGTCATCCTATCCTGGAAATGCAAATCCTGATTTCCTTTTCCAAATGAACAAACATATTTTACCCATTGAACATAAAGGAGAAAATATGAAAGATCAACCAGCTGGATACACACCTGGATTAACACAAGCAGTTCTGCTGCATTTCTGGCCTCTGGCATGATGTACTATATAATGCCATGTATGCTACTCTCTGCTAGATCACCCATTTGCCTAACAAATTAGTGGAGAATAACTAGCAAGAAAGTGAAAGGAATATAAAAGCCTTGTATCTGCAAAAATATAAAAGGCTGTGTGAAGTACTAAAACCCAAAGATTTTTCCAAGCAGCAATTTAAATGACCAAATCAGTCTTCCTTCTCTTTATTATCTATTAATTTGCTGAGTAGTCAGTCATGAAGTTCAGATGTAAGAACATGCTTATGTGTTATGATGTTTGTCATCCCTTTATTTCATCCTCTTTTCAACAAGCATCCTCTAGTTTACATGGAACTTTTTAGCAACCTCTCATTTCAATCTTTTCCAGAATATTCCCAGTATTTTTCGCAAGGCTCCTTCCCCTACAGAAATGACCTCTGGAGGACAAGCCATCAGTGAACACCTCCTTATAAAGGGTTCCCCAAATCATCCTGTGGGGAGGGAATGGGATTTCAAATAAATTGCAAAATAAACTCTTTCTGTGGATTCATCAGGCTTCCAGAGAACAAATGGCATCACCCTGCAGCAGCTTCAGTTCACTTGAAACTCCTTTGTCAGGTGTCTCTGCTACAAGGCTCATGTGCAGGATTCACCATCTTCTATGCCAGCAGACCAGAACTCTGCCAAGGCCACTGCTGTCCTTGGAATAAAAAAATATCTAAGAAGAGACAGTGCTTTTCCCCTTCTGCTCCCCTCTCCTTTCTAAGCCACCACCTTCCCCTCTCTGGTGCCAAAGCAGCGTTGTAGTGTGGTCCAGCAGAGCATTTTTTCCTGTGTTTTGAGTTGTGGGGTTTTTTTGTAGTCCACAAGACAGCCTAATGAAGGGAGGCCCACATGAAAGAAAACCCAATAGACTAAAATAATGGGTCTGGCTCAGAAGGACAAGAAACATTTTTACACATCATAGCCAGCTTGCCAGCCTTTGTGCAACGCTCTAAGTTGTGATATATGATTTATTCATTTGTTTTTCTACTCATTTGCATTTCATATTAAAAGCCAATTTTTTAAAAACTGACAAAACACTAATTTATTTCATAAAGGATTTGCAGAAGGCTAAATAAGCTCTTATTTTGTGCAGCAAGACAAACATTGTGTCATTAAACAACTCTGCTTCTGGAAGAGCAAATGCTTCAAACTCATCCCTAAGACAGACACGCACATCTTAAAAGACTCCGTCTTGAACCAAGTTCTCCTGCTATGCTGCACCAAACTGCAGGCAGAATCACGCGAGCTGAAGAGCCTTTTAAACAGGCTTTGAAGGCCTGGCAATGCTCTGCCTGTGTCATGTTTTACACGCAGCATCTCCGAGCTCCTGAAGTCTGTGAGCGCCGGGAAGGTTCGGTGTCAGACCGCCCTCTCACGGCAAGCGCCAGCGCCGGGAGCAGCCGCCGACAGCCCGGAGGCAGCAGAAGGATGTCAGAGCTGGTCTCTTCCACTGAGCAGGATGCAACCTGGACCTTGCAAATTCCAGCTTGGATGCAGTTGTTGAGCTCTGACGACAAACGTGTTGCTTCATTACCGCCTGAATATCGCACTGGAGTTTCTGTGCTTTCTCTCGCACCCAGCAGAGTTTGGCACTGGGACTGGATTCTCTGTCCCTCCCTCTGTACTCTGGGGTCTTATAAATTCGGCCTCGTTGAAGTGCTGTGATAAATGGCTTAATATCGTCGTGTCTACTGTGGTTTGAAGCTGCCCTCTAGGGCACTGCAACAGAATAGTGCAGAGCAGTATCTCACCTGCTCTCATCTACCCTTTTTTTTTTTTTCCATTTCCCACCTTATGCCAGGCATATCTATCTGGGTGGACTGAATACAGAATACAGAATTAATTCAGTTAGACCTTGACAAAAAGAAAACAGCACTGTGCTGCTGAACCAGCATAAGAGAGATTGCAGTTCAGAGCAGAAGCTGTATCTTCAGCTGCATGTTACACAATGCCATGACTCTCAGGCATTCCTGAAAAAGCTGTACAAATTCAAAACCCATTTTTCTCCATAGTGGGATTTAAGTCCTAAAACATCGAATACATATCAGCATCACTTTGAAACAATATCAGATAGATAAGCCACATAGTTGTTTTGTTGCTTGCTGTGTGGAAAGAATGTTACACAGAGGATTGCAGTTACTGCTGCAGCTATAACTTCAGGAGGAGAATAGAATTAAACCTGAGTTTTCATAAAGACACCAAGCAGCCAACCTTTTGGAACAATATGTACTTCAAAACTAGCTTCTGGACACCATAATTGATGTCTGAGTGAGGCAGGAATTATTATAATCATGTTCTCATACTATTATTTAACATACAATACCTGTTCTGAAATGCTGCACCACACTTGAGTTGCTTGCTATTTTAAAGGACCACACTTTCAAAGAAGCTAAACTGACAACACCTGGACCAGAAACGAAGGCAAGTCCTTATGAACCCTCCCACAAGGTCAGATAACACACTCAGAGGGAAATTCATGTATTTCTATTTGTTGCTGCAAAGCAAGGTGGGCTTGGCAACTACTGAGCCAGAATTCCAAAGTATTTCCATCCCTGCTGCATGGAAAAAGAAAGAGAGCTGATAGCACTTAGAAGTATGATGATTTGGACATTGATTTTGCAGTAAGGATTATTTCCTTTGCATGGCATTACCATACTGGATGACATGTTGCATGTGCCTGCACACAGGAGATGTACCAAAGTAGCAGCTGGGATAAGTGAAGTGAAAGAAGGTGGCTTACCTTGCGTTGTCCCGTCCAGTCCCATGAGACATTTCATTGCCCTGATGATTTGCTCTGCTACGGGGGGACACATGGATGTGGCGTACACAGCACTGTGAGAATGAGTTCGTAAAAAGTCCACAAGGTCCTTGCATAAGCAAAACAAAGGAGGAATGAGCTTTGAGCTGGAGAAACAGCAGGTCTCCCTCTTAACTACTTCAGGAGCAGGAATGTGGACAAGGAAGAGGATGTTTCACCAGATATTGGTTTGCTTTCTTGGGTGCCACTGTTAATACGGGGCCTGAAGAAGCATCAGGCAGGTGCAAATGCTTTACCATGTAAGTGGGGCAATTACAGCTGAAACAAAAGTCTGGAAGAGAATAACGTTTACTTCCCGGCTAAGACTCATTATAAAGGATCCAAAATAATTTCAAGGCTGCTGAACAGCTGCATTTAAAATGATGCTGCTCAGTTCCTCTCTGAGAATGAAACAAAGCCTACATGACTTCAGTATAGTTTCTCTGCCACATGACCTAGTCCAGGAAAAGCAACCTTACTGGGATCTATCTTTGTCTATTAGCAGATAAATTTTCAATTGAAACTTTGCATTAGTGTGGCAGAAACAGTCATGTTAGAGTTGGTATAGCTGCTTTAATATTTCCTGTGCTCCTAGAAAAGGCATTGTTGTCCTGTAGGCATATCTAAAGCACCAGTAACTCTCCTGAATCCAGGGATGTGGTTGGAATTCTTATTAAGATCATCATTGTAATAACAGCTTATACATCCCAGTGCAAATATCAGAGTAGCAGTTACCACACTGAAAGATGAATGCACATTAGTGAGAAAGGGATGAGGTTTGCTTGAATGATTGAACATTGGACTTTGATAAAAAACCCCCAAAACCAAACACGACTAAAAACCAAAGATGATAATACAAATTATTGCCATAAGAGCTATATGAGTTTGTGCAGCAACTCCAATGCTAAGGATAAAGGTTTACCTAACCTTACACAGGTTCTACATGCATATATTGCAGTTGTACTCCTAAGGGTTTGGTTAAATAGCTGAGAAGGTTTCTGTGCTCCAGATGATACATAATAAACAGTGCCACCCTGAGTTTTTGGCTGCAGAAATGAATGTGTGTGGGTAAATGGGTGAGCAGCCTTCCAGAAACCTGAAGCAAAGCTTACTGACACACATGCATGGAAAGAGTGATCCGTTTTCATTTAAAGAAACTTCCAAGGATCAGAGCATGAATTACTTCAGATTAGTTTCCACAGGTCTAGTCTTTCTATACTTTCTAGTTACACTAGCCACATTGTCTTTGATAAGAGTTAAACCTTCAGATAGAAATTCAGGAAGCTAAGGAAATAAAGAAAATTGACTCTTGATGTATTATGAAATCCAGTTTTAAAATCTCCAGGGGCAAATCCAAAAAAGACAGTGAGAAATATACAATTTATACTTTCTTGTAGCCCTTTTATTCTACTGTAGGGCTACCCTTATTAATATCATCCTGACAACAACTATATGGGCTGTCTAAACAGGCTTCCCCCTCATTCAGCAGACTCCTTAAAAATACATTCAGCAGGGTATGAAAAGGGCAAATAATCACCAACCACTTGATCTCTCTGTCAAGCAACAAAACTGATGACATTTCACAATGGTGCTGATTATGCTTTCTCTTCTACACCCCCAGTTAAAGCAAGCTCAGCTTTACTTTTGTTGACATCTGTTGTTGGCAAGAGACTGTTTTGTTAATGTATGCGGAGCAACTGAGGACACAGAATTTACTATTGCAAAAGGCCCTCAGTAACCCTATTTGTCCATTCTCCTAAAAAATGCAACTATGTCAATCCACAACTGTTTAGGAATTTTATTATCAGTGGATGAAACTGTGGTTTTAACCTCTCAGTATTGCCCCACACACTGTCTACCAATGCTAAACAAAGTAATGAGCAATCCGCATGCAAATTAATGTAGGGAAGTATATTTAGCCAACCACAACCTGTCCAAACATTTCCAAGACAAACAACAATCATCAGGGTGGCACAGAAATACCCAACTCAAGCAAATTACATAATATGAACATGAGACAAAACTAAGAAAGTCTGACTGATGCGCATTTGGGATCCAGGCAAAAATGGTACTAACTTTACAACAGTGCTCATGTAAAGCAGCCTGTGCGGAAAAGATACTAAAATACATCATACATAAAAAGAAGGTACTTCCCACCCCATTTGATGTTCCTTTTACCTTTTTGCCAGCTATGTATCCTCCAGCTGCGCCAAAGCTCTTTGTGAATGTTCCCATTAACACATCAATGTCATCAGGACTCATTCCGAAGTACTCCACAACTCCTCGGCCCGTTGCTCCCACCGCACCGATGCTGTGAGCTTCGTCCAAGTAGAGGTAGGCTTTGTATTTGTTCTTCAAGGAGACGATCTCTGGCAGGCGCACGATGGACCCTTCCATGCTGCAGATGGAGAGAAGCAGGGATGAACAACGAATCCTCTACTTGTTCTCTTTAAGACACTGGCAGAAAATATAGTTATTAGTTGCCTTATTCCATGAAACGCCTTCTGGAACCTTAATTTTTACTCGTGGTTGAAAGAAAATCTGCAATCCTTTCACATTTTCAGGTGAGTATAAAACAGAGAAAAGGGAGTTTTAGAATTCAAACAATCAAAACCAGTCAAGAAGTCTTTGAACATTTGTAAATTGGCAGCATGCCAAAGAAGAGAAGGAAATGTATAAAGCAAAGGGGAAGATACTCAAAGCAGCATGTTACGATTAATCACTACAAAACAAATATTACAATGAATTATAAAGAACTGCTATAACTCCGTTTGGTCCTTGCTCACTTCATTGACAGCTACTCTGGCAATATTTGGGTGTAACAGCTCTAGAGCAAAATCCTCTGGTGCAGAGGAGTTGGGTCCAACATACACAGAAGATGGGCCATGTGAAACCCACAGCTGGTGCCATAACTTTAAGGAGCCCCAGCACTGAGTAAACAGAAATCAGGGATTAGAACACGCAGTTCAAATCCACTCTTGCCAATTGTTGCTCTAAATACGTACTTTTCAGGAATGTAGCCTACTACCTAGCAATCAAAAGGAAAAAAGTTTCCATTCCTTTTCTTTTTAGTTTCTTACAGCCATGCTTGAAAAGGAAATATTCCGAACTGGTATTGGCACAGGTTGCCCAGGGAAGCCATGGATGCCCAGTCCCTGGAAGTGTTCGAGGCCAGGTTGGATGGGGCATTGAGCAACCTGATCTAGTAAGAGATGTTCCTGCACATGGAAGGGGATTGAAACTGGATGATGTTTCAGGTCCCTTCCAAACCAAACCACTCTATGATTAATGAGATTTATTGAGATTTGCAGATATGAGAAAAAAAGATAAATCTTTTGTACTGTTGGCAGCCATGTCAGTAAGTGAGAAGGCATAGAGGAGGTGTGCAGCAAAATGAAAGCCCAGGGAGATAAATAAGAAATGCTCTCTGATCACATAAAGATGACATATCCATAGTATTGCTGTAAGGACTTGTGTCTTGAAAACCTTTGTAAGATGACTACAGCTACGTTTGCTCAGATGCACTGAGTATTCATTTCATAATGAGTTTAACATGTTCTCTTCCACTACCTCTAGTAAGCTGCTCTTTAACCATTAAAAGCTTCCTATCAAGCACAAAGCCAGTGTGCAGTGTTCCAGGAAAAACAGTGAGTGCTCTGTGGCTACAGCCCATGGCTAAGGTGTATCTACTTGCAAATGTGACAAGTTTCAGGTGAGCGGAAACATCGAGTTTGTTCCCAAATAGCAAGTACAAAAGAGCAGGACCATCAATAGCACCTTGGAAATGTTCAGATCTTGGAGCAGTGGCTCACCTTTCACAGGCTGTTCTATCGCCACTCCAGTTGCACTGTGCAGCTGGAAGTTTGGCACCACAAAAGTAGCAGCGTGTGCTCTTGGAACTTTCTGACAATTTTAGTTCTTCTTCATCCTTTAGTCTCCTGAGTAAGCTTGGAAACTGTTTGGTGTCCAGTTTTGCAGGAGACCTGCCCATAGGCAAGTCTCATTAGTTGAAGAGCACGGGAGAGTAGCCACGGACAAGGATTGCCTGTGCTCTTCATACTGGGAGGTTCAGACAGGCTGGCTGCGTGTGCCTGGAGACATATTTTTGGCTGTAGGTGACTGCTGGCAAATTCTGCCCTTCTGTCTTGCCCAGCCATCCAAGAGGCAACTGTGGGGCTGTATATTGGCACCATGGTCCCTTGCAGCAAAGAAGGGTGGGCTTGTACTGTAAGCTCCTGAAGACTGGGCTTTCTCACTTTTCCCAAATGACACTTGGCAGCTGGAGGAGAAACAACTTGAACCACCACAGCTATTTTCCTAATGAACACAAGGGCAGAGCCCATAGTCCTCACACAGCCCCGAGTCAAAGCATTAGTCAGCTAAAAATCACAGTGGGTGTGCTTGGACCTGCTGGGTTTGGCAGCTCTTGGCTGGGTCTGGTCGGTCTGCAGGGTGGGTGTATGGACAGAGAGTGCCAAGGAGCACCTCTGTGGAGGGAAGCAAACAGCCAACCCACCCTCCACCTTCCAGCAAAGCTTGGGCAAACCAGATAGGCAGAGAAGGACAAAAAGAGTTTTTCCAAATTTATATGGACATCATTAGGCTTAGGGGCTCATGGAGATTCAGATGGGGGAGTCAGCATTTAACTTCAAAAAGACAAGAATAAAAATAGTAACTTAAAAATGCTGCATACTTGTGGAATGGAAACAAAGTTGTGCTGAATCCCAGAATACATGGAGCTGGTTCACGGCTGTTGCAAGATTTAGCCATTAAGATTTAATGAAAATTTTTCTTACTCACTGGAGTAAGAGATTTCTCTTGGAACTCTAAGCTATTAAGCAAAACAAGGCAGATGTATTCAGTTTCAGTGTTGATTTATTGCTCTGAAAAGATGCTGGCCGTCATAAATATTATAATGGTTGACACAGATCTTAACATGGCCTTGAAGTGTGCATGGAGTAGATAAAGTGCTGTTGGATTCATGGATGTATCCTGTGCCTCAGCTCTCCTGATGGCAGAGATAACCTGTTTTGCTGCCTGCTCTGTTCCTGGTCTCCCTTTTGACCCTGGCAGATGGTTAGTGACACACAGAACACTGTTTAGAACTGCTTCAAGATAAAACTCACTTCTCATTACCCCTTGAGAAGTCCAAACGGAAAGTTTAGTGAAATCTTCAGTAAATATCGATGTCAACTGAGCTTCAACCAGAGAGCCAGAAGTGAACTGTGATGGTTCTGCCTCAGTGTGGCTGTGTCACTTAGCTTTGTGTATAAACAGGTATTGTGTACAAACCAATGGGTCTCTTTCCAGCTCTGCTCAAGCACCCTGGGCACATCAAAAAAGCTGGATGCAGATGAACATAAACTTGCTCTGCCCAGGTCAGGCATTCTCATTATGATATCCTGTCTTGTAGCAAACATTCTTAGCTTGGTGGCAGGGGTGAACAGCTTCTAGATTGCAGCTGACTCTCATCACCCTTGACTGGTGGACAGGCACAAAATCTTAATACACACTCAGTGTGAACCTGCTTCCAGGTGTGAGGAAATAATCCCAAATTTTGGGAATACTGAAGTTTGAAACTTGATTCAATCCCTATCAGACCACTGACACTCTTCCTGATGCAGGTGATGAATTGTGGAGCAGGTGCTTTGAGAGATAGGAGGTGTGCACTTGTGATGGTCACTTCACTAGTAATACAGGCTCAAACCTGACAGGACAGTTTTATGTCCAGTTTATTTTGAAACATCCCAGGAAGAGTTTTCTACATCCAACTACGGTTTCAATTTTTTGTCGTTGGTGGTTTTTTTTGGTTGGTTTTGCTTTGTTTTTGGTTTGGTTTCTTTCTTTTCTGTCAGGAAAACTAATTTACCAATACTCAACCTGTTATCTATTTCATAACTGCATCACTCAGCACCTCTAAACATGCCCCATAATACTACTATCTTTTCAACATTTGAAAAGTTTCTCTGTTCCCCTTTCAGGCCAGTTTGTAATTGGGAAAATCCTTCCTTTCCTGGCCTGTAACTCTCAATTTTAACAGTTCATTCCATTTCAACAGTTCCTTTAGGTACTGTTTTCTTACATAAACCTTGTACATTCACACAACAGTATCTGATTTGTAGTTTAGAGCAATGATTTTAAGGAAATCTTCCAACTCGGCCCTCAAATACAACTCCATACACTAAAACGATAGAAATGTTAACCTTTAATGTTGGTCCCTGGCCAAAGACATTAAATGCTACCTCATTCTTTTCTGGAAGTCCAGTCACTTAATCCCAGGAAATAAAAAATAACCCTGATAAATTTCCTACGTTATTGGCATAGAATCCCAAGGAACTTGTAACGCACATGAAAAGGCACTGGGCAATATCTAACTGATCAGAGCTATTTTCTTAGCTGGAAGGGAAAATACCCAAATTAAATTAAAAGCAGGGGTAAAACCAAATGAAAAACAATCTGTTTTGATGAGTTTCTGATGCCCCATCACTCCTGCCCTGGGTCTTGGCCTATCTGACTCCTAAGTAAATAGGCATGGAAGGGAGCAGAAGCCTACCATGAACCATGTAAGAACACAGTGACTGATTAATCCTGGACTGGAAATGGTAGAAGCCAAGGAAAACATTAGTTGGAATTCAAATAATAAAAATATGATTTAGCAAGTCAGTTTAACTTGTGCCCTGGTCACTGCCAAAAGTTGTTCATGCTTTTTGTGCTGAAGATTGATGGCTAGATGGTCTCCCTCAGTTTGGAACACAAATGGAATCTATTTGCTCCCAGGCTAGTCCAAGTTTAGAACCAGCTTTCATTAGTAGTTATATTTTCTTCTGATGACATTTTTTTCCTTTCTAACATAATACAGACATTAAAAGGCAAACAAATATATCCTTCTTTCTCTTGATTTGACATGAAGCTTGAGTGCTTCCCAAGTTGAGGGTCAATTCTGCTTTCAGTTGTAACCAAGCAAAATCTGTGGCTTATGGTTTCAAACACAAGTCTGATTTCCAGAAATGCTCGTGTTGGCAACAATGACCTTTCTCAAATTTTGCCAGCTGGTAAGTCCAGGCTCATGCTCAGTGTAAACACTTTAACATAATCCTACTGGAAACAGAAGGCAAATTTCTTTCCATACCATAAAATTCACCATACTGAGACTATGGTGTCCCATATAACAACATTTTTTTGAAGCAGGAAACCTTAGTGTTTTCTTTTGCATCTCTGGAAAAAGCATTTCTGTAAGAATTTGCCAAGCCAAACTTGCAAATCAAGATATCTTAACTTGGAGAATGGCTTTGACCAAGTTTTTTAAATTCTATATTAGCTGTCCCTGAAGCACAACTTAAATCCTTTATGGGGAAAAAAACCCCCAAAAAACAACAGTATTGACAATTGTAAGAAGAATACATTAACTATGCTCTATCTCCTCTTAAACCCTCTTGACGAATGTTAATTTGTTGTCTGGCAAACCTTCAAGAAAACTAGTATTAGCCACTATGGGGCTGGAAAATTTTAGTCTTTGAAAGAGTGTGGGCCAAGAAAGGAAAGAACATGCATACAAAAAGAGTATTTCTGATATGTCTTTCTGCAGCTTTTTTTTGATTATTTTTGTGTTCTTAGCTCCTGAGTGGATGGGACTGCGCGGGCTGTGAGGCTGTTCCCTGCAGGGACAGCCCAGCTGTGCGTGCCCAGGGCTGGCAGTGGTGGCAGGGACACGGCACTGGGGGGTGTGGTTTGCAACCAGGTCACACTCTGCAATTTCTGATCTGCTTAGATTATGAGAACAACTAACAGACCAAGCAACCCAGCTACTGCTAGGGCTGGTTTCCAGTGAGAGACTATTAGGGAGCTGAGCTTTGGTTTTCTGCTACTTTATGCCTTCCAGAAGCCCAGGTACTCAGTGGCCTTAACATTTAGCCTTTGTGGAGCTGAAGGAACTTTATGCTTCCTTTTTAGTGAGGGACTCTGAGCTTTAACATGTTTTTATTTTGCATTCCAACTGAAGGTTCTTTGAATTCTGGAAAATGAAATCTCCTTTTAAAATGAACTGCTAAACTAGAGGAAAAGAAAACTCTTCCAACATAAATCTGGAAATATAGTTATTATAGTTAAATGTCTGACAGTACTTCCATGTCACCAGTCTACCTTCTTGCTCCCTAGTGGTCAATATTGAGGGTAAAGGATTTAAAAGTGAACAAAGCTCAGCAGCTGGAGGTTTTCCTGCCATCCATGTGACCAATGTGGATATTTGTCAGTAAAATGTTGGTGGTCCACTTAATTTCTGCATGATCAAAGTCCTTAAATCCAAGCTTTCTTTTAGTAGTGCCAAGCAATGTTTATTTGCAGTTTTGCTCTGTTTATTCTGCTTGAAAGGACACATTCAGCCTGCTTTGGATCAGCTGATGTGCTGCTGACCTGTTTCAGCTCTGAGTGACAGGTGTTTAGATAAGGACTGATTTGGTCTCTTTGCAGATGGAAAACGTTAGGTAGAAAGAAAGCATTGACATCTATGAAGTTGTGATGACATGAGGCTGTAAAAGATTTCTTACCAAAATAGCTAACTGGCTCAACTGTGCCAGCATTTCACAGTGAAATGGCATAAGTGACTGCCCATCCAGACTGTCTGTATTTCAGCAACACATGATATGATCTCTGTATATAAAGTTTAATGCTGTTTTTTTAAACCATGTCATGTTCCCTTCTCTCTGGGGCAGGTGCTGCTACTCCCCAAACTCTCCTTCTCCTGCTCCTCCCTTATTGTCATTGCCAGAGTAGCCTTGCCTAGATCCCTGAAAACCTTCTTGCTGTCCAAACTCTTGCTTCTTCCCTCCTCTTCATGATCTCCACCTCGCCCTTCTCCAGATCCTCACCCACCAGTGGCTCCCTGTCCATGCCATCCACAAGCTCCAGGGCTGCCTTCCCAGTAACCTCCTGACTGGAATGGTTGCAGAAAACAGCCCAGGATGGTGAGTCTGGCTGGTGCCACAGCTTTGCTGCTCAACTCTAATGACTCTGTCTCTCTGGCTGAGTGTAAACTGCACCACATGAGTGAAACAGAGATACCTGACTAGGATGCTCTATAATTGCATGGTATTATTGATCCTGATATTATCTGGTAGATTCTCAAAGGTACTACTCTCATTTGAATTCCAGGGCTACATGGAATACCACTATATAATTCTTTAACAACCAGTCTTTTAATTGTTTTCCTGTTGAAGTGTGAGTCTATTAGACCCAGCACTAATTACTAGAAAGATGCTGATATCACTTAGCTTAAGATTTTAGATTCCAACAGCTGGGTGAGAACTGGGCATGCAGAGCTAAATTAGTTCTGTGTAGTTGTCTTTTGATCTGCCTACACATAACAAACAACTCTGGAAAACTCAGCAGAACTCCTCACCTATTAGAGCTCTATGAATTTTATCACGTCTGTGACAACAAACACCAGCTGGTCTGTCTTACTCTCACAGTACATCTCCCACTCCACTGGGATTTTCTAAATTAGCATTCAGAACAATGTGCAGGATCTAACTGGAGCTCCAAGATCCAGAGTTCAGCCTGACATAATGGAAATCAACATATTTATGAAATCACAGAACATTACTACAACTTCCACTCCCATTAAGATTTCCCTCTGATACCTTCACTCAATATATCACCCTGTCCTCAGAAAGGACAGAATACTCATCTCTCTAAAACACAAACATACCTGTAAATGCCCTCCACGAGGATGAGAATTTTTCTCCATGCTCTGTGGGTGCGTGGCTGGCCATATATTATTGCATCCCTCAGCAACTTCTCGAGGCTCTGCATATCTTTATTTAAAAATAAGAAAAAGGAGGAAGGAAAAACATTAACAAAGATTTTTCTAAAGAACTTTCAATTTTCTCCTGGGTGCTATTTTTCCTATACAGAAAAAGACAATGTTAAAGAGAGGATATCTCCTAACTTCCTTTATTAGTAGGCAAGACCCAACAATTGATTTAATTAAATGCAGTCAAGTGACATGGAGAGTTACGAAAAATGTCCAGTTATGCACCTTATCTGGGAAACTTCTGGAAATTCTTGGCATATCTTTTTATTTAAAGGCAAAAGGGAATAACTTTGCTTAAGTACTGAGGCCAATTGCCAGCAGTTCTCTGTAGAGGTTCCTGATACTCATAGTGTCTCAGGGCTTCTGAATAGTGAGGTTTTGATTGCTTCCCAATCACAGGCTCATGAGTAACATGCATTGCTTCAGCAAAGGTTTGGACAAGGCTGCATGAAGCACATCAGGGTGGCAGGAAGAGAAGTCCTTCTCAAGAAGGAAAGTGAGTGAAAGATTGTTGATGAGAGAGAAAAAGGCAAGTGGATAGAAGCACATGGCATGGGTGTGCTAATTGGTGCCAAAATGCGTGGCACTGGTGGGACTTTAGTATCAGGAAGCCTAGAACAGTTAGACACTCAGCTGCTTTCTCAAGGGCTGAATGTGAGTTATCTGATAAAATTCTTGAAGTTCTGAAGAACATGGAAAAAGCAAGAAAAAACATCACAGGAATATAACCAAATTAACAGACCAAATGTAACTCTCTACAGAGCTGCAATCTAATCAGCATACTTGTGTCTCCACATGAATGAACACTCTCCAAAATGAGTTATTCTGCTACCTTTCATGAATCTGGATTGATATTTCAAAATGTTTTCAAAGAACATCTTACAGTCTTGTAATGTCCCAAGTAACACTATAGATCAGCTAAAACTGTGAGTTGAGAAAATCAATTATATTTTTTCATTATATAATCTCATTTGTTTCAGTAACACAACACAGCTATTGTAAACTTCTAAAACAGTACAAATTTATCTGTAGAATGCAATTGTCTCCACTGAGGAAAACACAGCTTAGAAATATCAGTCTTGATCTGCAGTTTGGTTTCTGCCCGAGTGGATGGGGCCATCGGCACACAGTGACTGTCCATCATGAACAACCTGTGACCTGAGACACGGCCAGGTTGTGACCTGAACCCTTCCGTGCTGATCCCTCACCTCTTGATAGTAACATGCACTGATGTCAGTGAAAGATAGAGGTCTCACCAACACCTCTGCCACTCTGCATCTGGCAGTGTCATCTCCTGGTCTAGCAAGTCCTCGCTGTGCTTCCCAAAGCACAAAACATCAGCTGCCCCTGATCTCAGTGCTGCGCTCACCTGCACAGCTCGGGGGGCTCCGGGGTGGAAGCGCTGCCAGAAGCGATGCAATGCAGACAGCACCGCTTCCACTAGATGGCAATCAAGGAAATAAAAGTTCCTCGGTGCTTTACAAGGGGAAGTTACAACGCAGCTCAGCATTTGCAGCTGCTCAAGTTCTCTTTAGAGTAGATAATATTTAGAAATCCTTATAAGTTCTGAGCATTAAAGGGCTCCCCCAGGACGATAAAAAGCTCACTCGTAGTAAAATCTGGACACCCCCTTTTCTCCACTGAATTATTCTCGATTGATGTCACTGTCTTCTAAATAATTTTGGGACCTTTCAAGCCTTCTTCTGAATCATGCAGGGTCTCTCAATTTAGTGTTCTGTCTACATGTCAGTCCAGATTGGTTCTAGACTTTAGGAAAGTAATTTTGCCTCTGAGCTAAAAGCATGCCTTGAAGATTCAGTTGTTTTACATTCACAGGGGAAAAAAAAATAAAGGAAAGAGGAAACAGAGAGAAGTGAAATGCAAATAACTGTTTTAAAAAATACAGCAATGTGAATAGATCCTCTGTCCAAACTACTGTGGTACATGAGGGCACAGACAGGGGAGAACATCTCTGAGGGATGAGCTTGCCTGGCTTTACATATAACATAGTCCTGCTGGAGTACAGCCTAAGAACATGTGTGTTTGCAGGATCAGGGCAATCCCACTTTCTTTTCAATGTCTCATTCTGAAAACATGTATGGGTCACCCTTTTTGAGGCCTGCAACAGTCAACACGTGACTTATTTAGGTGCAAATGAGTTTTACTGACCTTTTAACACTATAGTGCCTCATTCGGAAAGGGAAAATAGAGAGGAAGAGAAAATCTGGAACCTTTAATACCCCCCACAAAAGGCTGCTTCTGTGTTTCAAAGTGAAGACTCAGCGCTCTGTGGGCTTTTGCTCAGGCTTTCCAGAAGGTGGCAGGAAAAGCAACAGCGCAACCCCAGGTGACTTAGATATCAAATTATTTGCCCATTAAACACAGACTGAGAAACACTGGAACACTGAGATGATGAGTTGCACAAGTCCACCTTGAACAACCATTTATAGGGAAAATAAATAACTGTCCTTCTTTGTTAGACCATCACCAGCCCAAGGTTTTCAGTGGCAATGGCGAGCAACCACTCCTCAACACAGGAGGGGGTGGTAAGAATTCCACTTATTAATTAGTCAAAGCACAACCAAATCTATCTGTGCCTCACTTTCCACCTTTTACCTGTGGCATATTGTCTCTATATGGAGGATAAAGTTTCCTAAGCAGGGACAATGGATCTGCCAGTGGATCAGTGGACTTGCATAATCCCTGTTCGGGATCTTTAAGAGTTACTTCAACAAAAATACCAGGAACACAAACTGCCAGTGGGCTGAAGCGAGTCTGGACCTGGGCAGGCAGCAGTGTGTCATGCTGCCTCCAGTGCAGGTGGGACACCAGGATCCTGGAGGGGCCCCTGCCCTCTCCCAGGAACGCTCAGCTCAGGAGATACAGAGTCTCCACCCCTCATCCTTGCACTGCAATGCTGGGGATGTCATCACCATTCCTCTGCGTGGGCTGGAAATCTGCATTATGTCAGCTGAATCCTGTTTCATTAAATAAACAGGCTGCCACTACTCTTGTCTCTTTCTTTCTTTTTCTTTTTTTCTTTTTTCTTTTTTTTTTTTCCCCTTGTGTTTGTAATCCTGCATTTCAGTTTCTCCCCTTTTGCACTCTCATGCAAGTTCATGCAGACCCTGTGGCTACATGGGAATATCTTCATTTGGAACGGGGTGGTGGGAGCGGTGGTGACTGCAGCCACAGTAGATAATGTTTAGAAACTCCCCTCTTGAGATTTCCCCCCCTGCCCCTCAATAAATACAGCCCTCTGTGAAAGCAAAAGACACTCAGGAAGGCTCCCTGTTCATACTCAAGTTAGACATGGCTTTCTCAAACCAGAGAGGGCAAATGCAGACACAGCGTGGTAGGAGCAGGATATTCCAGTCTCCTCACCGTGGCAGCGTCTGGTTGTGTCACAGGGAAATACATGTCAAACTGGATCAGGCTGCAGTCCACCTATCTGCTGCAATAATCTTGTCTCTGATAGTGGCCAGAGGCTCCAAGGAGGACAAAACCTTAGTGGGTAATGCACCTTTCATCCTGCTCTGTCATAGCTATAAGCTGCCCTCCCTTCCGAAATTCAAGGGCCACTTATACCTTTGGAAAAAAAATTAAAAATTAAGGACTTGTCCCGGACTAAGCCACTGCAAACTCTTTGGGTTTTACAACCAAAGAGATCTTTTGTTAATTTTACATTTTATTCAGCTCTCTAATTTCCTCCCACTTTATTTGCTTGCTTGCTTAAACTTAGAATTTTCCGTGCTCCCACCCCCTTCTTTCCTTCTTTTCAGCTAGAGAATCCATCTGCACTGAAAATCAGGCCTTCTGCCATCTAAAAGTTCCTTCAGGATTAACTACAACTCCTCTAGATACCTGTGTCTTCTCTTTAAGGTGTCCTCATGGCACTCTTATCTGAACTCCAAAGCAATGACTTGACTGAAATGCCAGAATTGGATTAACATAAATTCACAATGTTGCCCAAAGCAGGAAACTATATTTTGTATGGCAGCTTGAACAGCTCACACTTGCATGACACACCTCTGTCATCAACCACCTGATCTGGGAGAACCCAAAAAAACCCTTTAGTACTTTCACAACACTAAAAAGGTGTGTAAGGAGGAGCCAGGAATGTACTACCCTAAATCCCATTTCAGATGTGGATTCAAATACCAGATTAGAGGCTGGATTTTCACCTAACCAAGGTGTTTGCTTGTGCCTCCGCTTGTTGTAGGATCACTTGCTCTGATTGCTCTTGAAGTTCCCTTGCAATGAAGAGAACTGGAAACATTCTTTCCCATGTGGCCTGGTTTCTGTACTCAGTCACAACATTCCCACCGACTGTTCATGCAATTCCAAACCTAAACCTGAACGTGGGACTGCAGTTGAGTTGCTTGATGCTACGTGGGGAAAACGTAGTAGAATTGGGAAGAACAAACAATTCCTAAGCCTTGTATGGTGCCTTTTTATACAGGCTGATAAGAATAGAACTCACTTGAATGCAGTTGGTCCATAACACCTCATCTGTCCACTGAAGTGACACCTGATACCAGTATAAGACTCAGAATTGCTGCAACAGAAACCCCTTGGTAAAATCACAGGCTGATTAATGGTTAAATATTTGGGTTTACTTTCCAGGTTTTATTGGAAGGGTCAAGGGATTTTGGCTAATATTTAACCAAGACAAAGGTCAGAGCTCCTGAAGGAGGGCTTTTAAATATATGGTATTCTTAAAAAATTGTCTTAGAAATTAAAATAAAGCAGGTGGTAAGTTGATCTCTCCCTGAGCCAGGAAATAAAAACATCCAAGTTTGGCCCCCATGTATCTGAAGGATCCCCATGCCTGTCACTTGGAGAAGGTGGGAGAGACTCCCTGGAGCCCAGAGCTGGTGAGGATAACATCAGACACACCTTCTGGCACAAAAACTAACTGAGGCTAGGCCACTGCTGCCACAGAAGGTGGGGAGATGTTTAACTCCCACCTTCTCCCACCACATACTAATTGTTGGACCATGCTGCTGGCTGCATTCCCAGTGTAGGAGTGCAACTCTTTCTTAGCTTCCTAAAAAAATCACTGCCTGGGAAATGGTAACTTGAATTAATACCACAGCAGGGAGAGATAGAAGGCAGCTGTTTTATGGGCAGGTCAGAGCAATTGTAGTCCACTAAAACAGTATTACATACATTTAGGACTGTTGAGATCCCAAAATAAAATAAAAAAAAATAAATTTAAATCCCCTAAACTGGTGCCTTGGAGCAGAGGCTCCAGGGAACTGAGTTTTTGTATCCATAAAAACTCACAAATCCCTGCAACAGAGAAAGACTCTAGAAGGCCAAAACCACTGTGCCATACTGGTAATAAGCTCAGCAGAGTGAAAACTGGTGACAGTGCTAAGGAGAGCCCTGCTCAGTAGTTTTTAATTATGGGGATAAAATGGAATATTCTCTTAAAACTCTCTCACACAAATGATCTGTAGGTGTGTGCCTGTGCATTTCTCTCAGCCTAGACCTGTAAATTCCTGTCTGTTTACAAGGAAGGGACTGTTCACTGGCAGGCAGGATACAGGGCACATTCCTCTGTCTCAATACAAACAGACTTAGAGGTCCACAGCACATTTTTGTCCCATTATTCACCTTAAGGCTTGAAAACCTTCTCATGCACCTGTGCAATGTTTTTGTCAAAATGGAGAGACATCTGGATGCATTTGTTTTATTTTACTTAGGACAAGCATAGAGGTCTATCACTTTTGTCTGTTCTAGAAAAACTATTCAGATTTTTAATGAAAAAGTATAATGTCTAAGACAGCTACCCTCTTGCTGAAATAGAATTTCATTAACTTTTGTAAGAATAAGAATTATATATAATTAAGGTGATAGGTAGAGACTATTTCTTGTATTACTAATGAAATAATCATTAATAATAAAAGCATAATTATTTACTTTTGAAAGATGAAAAATCAATCCAGTGTTACAGATTATATGCTTTGAAATAAAATAATATGGTTTTACAGAATTAGCTACAGCACAGCCTTTGAAAGATGAAAGTGCTTCAGTAGGAAGTTTAAAATGGTAGATTTTACTCTTTTCTGTGAAATATTTTTATCATAGAACAAAGCTTCCTATAATTTTTCTTTGAAAAATAGTGTTTCCATAACGGGGAAAAGGAGAGAGATCTGCAAGCCTGTTAGAAAGGGAGGTTACTCGCACACACCTCTGCAGGTTTTTAAAATACTATTCAAGAAGCAGCTAGTTCAGAAAATATATAATTGCTTCACTAAATTGTTACATAATTATTCCTCCTCATGTTGATAACCATGTATAATAACTGCAACAAACATTCACACCTCACCCTTCTCCCAGTGTCTCTTCTCCACCTACGCAAGCCAGGAAGTCGGAGCCAAAGTAAATATGTTCCAGGCAGTTTTATCAAGGGTATTACACAGCATTTCAAGAGCCTGATGCAAGCACCAAGGAGCGTGGAATAAAGGCTGATTTCCCAAGTGGGCTTTGAAAAGCATAAAGACAATGTCCAAATCTGCTGTCTGATTTGGATTTGTTTGGATGCTCCTGCACAGAAAGCATGTCTCAGGCACTAGTGGTGGCACTGACTGGCATCTCTTCCTTTGCCTTTAGTGTAGGGTAACATTGAGTCAAACAGACAGAGGGAGGGAGTGTGTGTGTTTCTGCCCCTTGCTGGAGAGCTGTTCCAACTGCTCATCCAAGGGCCCTCGCCTTGCCTTTGACACAGGAACATCCTCCAGCTGATGCCCAGGGCCAGATTCTTTAAGGGTCCATTAGTTTTGTACATGAAATGACATACATCAGTCCCCTGTCCTTGGAAAGAAGAGGCAGAGGGTATTGCCTTTTTCAACTAGAACACAGAGAAGGGTTTTCAAAAGTAACACAAAGCACATTCCTTCCTGATGCTACCATGATTGCTTATCAGAGATCTAAAAGGGGTAACTCAAGGTGCAAAGTTTTCTGTTCACAGCAAAACGAACATCAAGCAGTGTGAGATGGAATGGCTCCATTCACCAGTTCATAAGCATGACAGTGACAGCACCAACACACTCTGACAACTTGGGCATGCCTGGATATATGCTACCTATCCACACATCAGTAAGAAAGATAATCTGGGAGCATAAGCAACAAAGCTCTGATCTAACAAAACGAGCGTCTGCGTGACTGAAAAGAGCCCTCCCAACCCAAGCTGGAAGTTTTTGTTAAGTACATCCTTAATTAATTTGCTGTACTGACTTGTATTGTGCTACTCCCTGACAGATCCACAGAGAACAAGGTTGTCTGCTTCATTTTGTGCATCCTACAGAGGCAGTCCTCTTGGATTACACTTTCACTGGTCTCTCCCCCAGTACTCATCCTATTTCCTTCAAAGCAAAAGGCATGTACATACAGTTCTGCACATGTGGTTTTAAAAGCTGTTGGTGATGTGTAACTCATGGGTATGATTAAGGAAATATTAACAGAAAGTACTTTCTAACCATGGAACTAACACAGGCACAGTGAGTCAAGAGAAAGCATGAGTGTGTGAAGCTTCTTCATGTGAAGTGCTCTTTAAATGCATCTTAGGCTCAGGCTGAAGGCCTAGGAAATTTGAACTCCAAACAGCATTTGAAAAAGTCTCCACAGTCTCATTTTGAAAATAAAGTGATGGCATACAAGACTGCTTTTGGCAAATAACATCTCTAATGTAGAAATCAATGAGTTTTTCTAAATCAATGTGGGTGGGCTTCCACTGAGGTTGCTGAGATCCTTAAAGGAACTGTCTGCCTTTTCCAGTGCTGGATTAGTGCTGTTTGGATAGCTCACTGTTGTTTTTAGGTTCACACGTTATTCAAAAGAGTATCAACTTTAATTTATCATAAGCACAAGCAGAGGCTGGGTAGGCATGATGTTCTGGGGAGGGGAAATACTGAGGGATGGTTAGAGACCAAATTCCCTAAAGCAAGGATGACAGCTCCAGGTGATGTGTTCACACTTGAGAGGAATGCACTTCTCAGACAGGAATGTTCATTGGAATGCTATGGGAAGTGACACAAGCCAGCTGGGCTTGGATGGGTGAGAGGCTGAGAACATTTGGATTTGGGTAGTGAGAGGTCATCCTGCAAGATGTGACGGAAACCTGATTTTGAATGGAATAACACTTTGAATAACTAAAAAAAAGTTGAGGAAAAAAACCCCAGAAAACTGGTACTGCAACCATGCTTAGTGTATCCAGATTTGTGGAAGTGAACCAAGCTGGGGCATGCTGGGGTAGCTTAATCTGCGAATAATTACTTCTGTAAAAATATTTGTGTTCAGATGATCTTTAATTCTTGAATGATCTTCAGAAATTGCTTCTTGCCCAAATTATGAATAGATATTAATTATAACAACATCTTACATTATAATTATAGTGTGCTTTTCATTCCAACTCATCCTTAGGCCCTCTACAGCATATGCATACTTAATTTTTACTCCCCTTGAGGCTGAACACAACACTTAATAAAGAGAAGGGACTGCATTAGCTATTAACAAAGGTAATCAGATCTCTCTTCTTATTCCTCACCACTTTTCTAGCTTCTAAACCTCTGCTTCAATCACTGCCTGCTGGCAGCAGTGGGAATGGAAAAGGGGAATTGCAATGGGAAACAATGGAAAAGAACAAATTCTTGCCATCAATTACAGCCCCAATGTCTCTGACAGCAAGCACAATAGCATTAGCTAAATAAAAGCTAAAAAGCAGGAGTATTTTGGAAGATAACTATATGATTGCAAAGTTCATGCATGATTTCTATAGTAAAATTCTACTCCAAAGAATAATTGGGATGAGGGTCTTGATAGAACCATCTGCACCTTTGGTATTAGATTCTTGGGAAGTCAGAGTAACTGCTTCAAAGTAATGCCATACTAATTGAACTCTGAACCTGCTGGAAACAGAGGCATGTTTTTGTAAGCAAGTTTTTACTGCTTGGGCTGTAATGACAATACCAATAAAACCTGTATGACAGCACACAGTCATTCAGCATGTCAATAATGCAGCAACAAGATTAAAACTCAGAATTTTGAAATTAAGGTCCAACCTGATGACAAAAAACATGCACAATAGTAATCACAGTATTGCACTATTAATTTTTCTCATCAGAAATCACTCAAAACATTAAACAGTTTGGGCAAAAGTGTTATCTGGGAATTGACAGCAAAGTAAGCATTGAAAGAAAGCATTCTTGCCCCTGAGGTGAGAACAACTCAGTCTCTAAATGTTCCCAACTTCAATACTCACTATTATGCTTGAAGATTCTGATAGTGGCACCTGAAAGCCTTGCACCAAGAACGAGTGAAGTGTGGTTCAACTCATCGCTTAAAATGAGGCAGCCCTGTGGAGAAGGAGTGCAATAAGTATCTGCATAACCGAGAGGCTCTTGACACGTGTGTGTGTCTGCACAAACACACATTTGTGATAAAGAACTGCACCAATTAATCTGCAAGTATTAAACATGAAGAGGATTTTTGGCTGCTTTTCTAAAGGTGCCAGAGTACACTGCAAAGGCAGTGGGATCAGATTCTCAGGCACATTTTCAGGTGGTTCATGGGATCAAATATTTCCTGTAACTGGAAAGTAGCAAATAACCCTATTAAAGATTGACTGCTTTGTAGTAAAATCAAGTGATGTTGGCTCTTCAATCACCAGTCTATAGACTTTTTTGAATTGTAAGGAAAATGCAGCTGCCTCCCCATATATAAAGTGTATGACTGTAGAGTAAGGAGGAGTAGTAAAAAAAAAAAAAGGCTGGACTAACATCAGCACTTTGGACTGCAGAAGTGAGATCAGGAGAGATTGTAAGTCCCACCTCCATTTAAGATGTGAGTGAGGCTTAGGCACTAGGCAGTCTTTCTCCGGTAAATGCATATACAGTTTACCTGGAGTATACCTTTTAATAATTAACACAGTTGAGAACTCATTTTCTTTTTAGAAACTAAAGCACAAATCTGTGAGAAACAAATTTTTATATTAACAGCAGCCAAGATTCACAGTTGAAATTCAAGCCTGAACCCTAATTTAGCTCTGCTTTCTTTTAAACATCTTGTGCTGTGCTTTCATTACCCAAATGGCAACACAACATTAAGTAAATACTTATTTTGGAATCATAGATTAGGCCGAGGTTGAGAGATACTCAGAGTCTGCCTGGAGCCTGGTATGCAGCACTAATAGTAAGTGTATATGCATCTTGACAAGAAAATGTAGCTGCCAGGCTTAATTATTGAGGAAAACACAGGAAAAAAACCTCCCAGACATAGAGCAGTTAAACAATATCTGTAATATATGATATATAATGATATTGTATAATAATATACACTGAATTGTTAAATATACATATATATAACACATACAGTAGTATCTTTATTTGTTCCACTTGTATCTAAATATCCCACATTCTGACAGAGGCTTGGGTCTCCACATGAAGTCAGGTGAGGGAAAATTATTATACAGCTAAGCAAGGGACAAGTATCTTATGCTATTATGTAAGTCTGCAATTTCATGAATTTACCTTTGCAATTCCATAAATTTACCTTCATTAATTCTCCATAGCTGTTCCCTCTGAAAGTGCTGGACAGGTTCTCCAGCACCACTGCAGACTGAAGTTCATGTTGTGGGCAACTGAAGGAGCTTTCCCTGCCCACACTTGTATACATGTATTTTAGAAATCTCTTGGATAAGCTGTATTCATCTTCAAGGGTGGGTGAAGAAGTGTCTTCACCTCTGTGCTGGTATTTCAGAAGTTTTGATCATACACCGCAAAGGGAATTCATTCCATCTCCAGCAAGAAGGAAATAATGTGACCCACTTCACCCTTGGACAAAGTAAAGAGGAGCTCCCAGCTTTCCCAGCACAGTGTATCTGCTTGTGATGTCTGGAGTTAGGACTGACAGGATGATGGACATTCATGCCTCTGTGCTACGTACCACACAGTAGAGAAGAAGTCCCTTCAGCACCGAATAAGAACCCAACTTTTGTAATATGGTCACAACTTCAGACTTGCATTTGCAGCCAGCTGTCTTTGCAGGGATGGCTGGAGCCCTGGTCATCAGGAATGCTGAAGCACTGTACCTTTTATTTTCTGAAAGTGTTGTAAAAACTATCCCAGTAGTCATCTTTCACCAAAGGCAACTGGGCAATATTTCTGCAAGCAGCCCAAATTCTTCCTCCCACAACAGCCAAACATGGCATGCAACATTTGTTTGCTTTTCAGGGAGAAGCAGCTTCATTAAGAGGAGCTAAACAGCCATATCACTGATCCTTAAATAGATGTTATGTGTGACAGCAACAATCAGTGCTAGCAGAAATGATGAAGGACCATAATCAAGGTCACAAGGTCATGAACCTTATGACTCACACATTCCAGACACTAAGCTTTGTTCCTCGATCAAGCCTTTCCACTCACTGAGTGCTCAGAATACTGCAACAGTAGTTAACACAATTAATAAATGATTGTTCCTTTAGGAAGTACTCACCTTTCCAACAAGGGCTGGAATATTCATCGAGTTAGTTGCAAAGCCCATGCCAAACACCATGGCATCTTCCACACCAAGGAACGTGGCCACAAGTTTCTCTAGTTCTACGTGTTTGTCTAGGGTGCCTGCAGAAAAAAGCACAGGGAATATTAAATCTCATTAAACTGTGAAAGCTTTAAGGCACAAAACATACAAAAGAACAGGATAGAAGTGTGGCATTAAACTTTATGACATTCGGTTCTAATGAAGGTTTTCCACTTGTATCCTGTGCATGTGGGATAATGCAAGAGAAAGCCAGGGTGCAAACCAGCTGTGACTAATGCTAATAAATACTGCTGCTGTTAAGGCAACAAAGCAGCTACTGTGCAAAAAAGTTTCCTTTTTCCATAACTTTTGACACAGTTTATTCTGAAGATTAATTGTTTGCCTTTTTCTCTCCCTTGCAATGAGGACAAAATACCTCTGTTTTGTAGGAAGTGTGGGACAAATGTTTTAGGCATTCTTGAGTTTCCTCTGGATGTAAAAACAAAACCCAGATTCTTCTGTTTTCAACTGAGTGCCTGTATCTGTGTACAAAATCCTTAACTAGGATTTTACATGGATAGACAAACAAAAGTGTTCTCCATATTTTCCTGCTTTGGAAGTTACTCTACGTTCCATAACTGATGATAACTCTCCTCCTTCCTTTCTTCTTTCCTCTCAACAACAAACACAAATGATAACGCTACACTAGAGAGCCTTTTTTATTGCATATTCATTATCTAGTGTTAGTTCCTGAAGTGTCCAAAGAAATAAGGTGCTCCAAATATGCAACCAAAGCAGTATCCTTCCTACCCAGCTCACAGTGGAGGATGGCAAAGTACAACAAACAAAAGAGTGAGGTTAAGAGCCTGAGATAACAAAAAGTTTTGAACAGTAAGGAATCATCTCAACTTGCCAGCTCTCTAGTCTGGTTGCCTGGTTGTGCATTGCAGGTACCAAGGCAGAAGGAACTCTTACAGGATGATCTGTGGGGAAGAGAGTGGCCTGTGGATTCTGATAGAGCATTTCCCCTGTGGGTAAGGGTGTAATCAGGGAACAGAAGAAAAAAATCAGGCAAGTGAATATCTTACTTCACTTGCACCACACAAACTGATGTCACAATAATATAGGCAAAGTGATTGACAATTGATGGAACAAGAAAGCTGTGTTCACCATGATGTACAAAGGGAGATGAATGGAGCAATGCAGAAGCTTGGCTGGAGCGTCTCAACAAGAGTGATGAGTCAGGAAGATGATCTTACCTTCATCACAGAGAAGAGCTCATTTTAAAAAATCAAATAAAAATGGCAGGAGAGATTTCAGCAACAGCACTAACTCAGCTGGTCACAGTGAAGTAGTGTTTTCATTATTTTTTCTCACTAAATATCTAAAGTAAGAATGACAATCACTTGAAAATAGAATGTGGAAAATATCTATCATGCACAGAGGTAAATCTCTATCAGACAGCAGACAAGTAGCAAGGATCATGTGGCTTCTAGAAAAACCCTTATATAGCCAGTAAAGAACAGTAGTGCTGATTTTGCACAGAGCCTCCCTGGGTTCTACGAGACCTGAGCCAACTCCAGCAGAGCTTCCATAGTGTCTCTGCACTCCATGTATCACATTGGGTGGACATGGAGCTGGGTTGTGTCTGTGCCCTGAGAAGCTAGGCAGTGTGACACAGAAAATGTGGCTCTGCAGAACCTCCAGTAGATGTGAATTGACCCTGCATGAAGCTCTTTGAGGATGGCTATTTTTTGAATTTGGAGATCCCAGAATGCACACGGTTATGTGCTGGCTCTGCACACAGCCACTGCTTAGGAGCCAAGCTCCAGGAAATACAAAAGCACACCGTGTTTCAGACCTGAGCTGCTCACTGGAAATGGGGGTGAGAATCCATGCCTCATCTTGGAAGCCAGAAGGTCTCAGAGTGTATTTCTATGGCTAGTTCTGCATTTTCTGCAAACTGGGCCCAGTTTGTCTTCAACCTGCTTACAGCACTCATTGGCAACTCAGAGTTCCAGCACGACTGGCTGCCCCAGAGCTCCCTGATGATGTTATTTTGTCATTTGAGGGATGTCAGTACACACAAAGTAGATGAAGTATGGAATGGAAGCACAAGAAACAAGCAGTGTGTACTTTGCAAGGCAGGCATTTTCAAGCATGACAAAATTGGCCCTGACTTTTCCAGGGGTAAATCTGATGCTACTGGGGTGGAGTTAAATTGGTTTTTGGGGTTGCATCACATGTTTTCTGTTTTTACAAACAAGAAAAGCCTGACTCCATACAGAGTGTTCTATTAAAGCATCTGTTAGATGACTCACAACAGAACAGCACATTTTGGACCTCTTTTTATTGATTTTGTGATGGTGAAGAATGAGGCATTCTGCAAGTGACTGATCCCTACTTATTATTTACTAATCCTAAGAGTGAATGAAGATGATTGTGTATGTTCCTATTGCCTACAAATCCTGGAATAAAAATTGGAAGCAGGTTGCAAAACAAAATCCTGAATGACATGGATTTGCAAAATGAGCCCTGGTTTTGAATGATGTTAATTATTGTTGCCATATTGTAGGTGGTAGGTGAGGTGTTGCAGAAGCAATACAATACACACCAGTACTGACAGGGGGGGTGTCCAGGACAGCGGTATACTCTGAGCAGAGGTGATAAAGCATATCAGCTTGCATTTTGCCAGGTTTAAAGTAAATTTGAAGTAAATGGGGTTTTATTGAATAAATTATACATTTATTTAGCTGTATCAGAAGATATTTCCAGTACAGGTCAGTCCTCGGACACTACAAATGATATCAATTATATCACTCCTCTCCCCTGGAGGAAACAAGGGGTCAGTCATGCTCTGCTGGGATGAGGTTTGTCCACTGGAATTCCCAGCTGGTCAAGGCAACCCCCACAACCAGCACAAACAGCACGACCAGACCAGATGCAAATTTGATCCAAAGGAACAGGTCTCAAGCCGAAACAACTCAACATTAGCATCTCAAGCTACCAAGAAAGGCAGTAATTACACTGCTCTTCCTTAAATACAACCTTAGAGATGTCAAGTCAGGTTATCATGGCCCTTAGAAGGTCTTGTACTGTACTAGATTCAAGACCAGCATTGTGATCTGATGTATAAAAAGTGATACGCTAACATAGTTTTATTAATACACTGTACAAACAGATACCTTCTGCACTTGCCCTAAACACAGACATTTGAATTTCCTCCCATCCTCTACCTCTTCTGATTTTTATGCTGACTACAGCTTGGTTTGACCCAACAAATAAGGACACAACTAAATAATGTACACCAACTTACTGGGGAAGATTTAAGACAAAGAAGAAAGAGAAAGGTACCTGAATTTTTAAGAGACAAAATGAAATAATTTGAAAGTTATTCCTCCCTGATGAATAGCTGTATGCAATACAGTACAGCAGGAGTTACTGTGACCCAAGATTGGATAGGCATGAAGATTGAAGATCTTATCAAAAGTGGACTTTCACAATGGTAGACACCTCCACAGATTCCCACACTTCTCTTCCTCAAAGCAAATCCCCTCCTTTTCAAAATCTGATGACCCAGTTCCCTCCATTAACTTCTTACTGCACTCTGGTGACAGGGAACATGAAGTACACTGTACTTTGACAGGCTTTCTCCCAGGCTTACTCAAACTCTGGGGCTCAAAGTCAGTCACTCTACTAGACCGAGAAAGGTTGAAAAAGCACTTCCCATGACCCACAGTCATTCTTTAGCTTTGACACTTTCAGCTTGGGCAAGGTGGTTAATGCCACTGGTTAGTCTGTCCAATACAGTCTTTCAGGTTCTCATGGACTAATGACATGGACTGGTTAAGCTGCCAACACTACAGGACCCTGTAATAGAATTTTATGTCTGGAGTTCTGAGACCCAAGAAAGACAGGAAAAGACCTGCTTGTCTCAAATAAAAGCTGGAGGAGTAAATTGATATAAGCAACACGTTACTGAGAGAAAAAAGGACAGCTGGGAATCCTGTGCATCCCTGGTGTGACTCACAAAGGTGAATAAGAGCCATTATGCTATGAAAATGAAGGTTTGACAGAGGCATTCTTAGGAGGGTGGGGAACAGAACAAAACACTTGAACTTCCTTGTCACATTTGAAACTTAAGGTCACAAACTCACCCTAATAAGATATTTGTCAGAGATGAGAAAATAGTATTACTGAAACACATACATGCTTTTACAGAAGCAAGACTGGATGGGCTATTAATAGAAGGATGAAGAAACAGAAGATGTAGAACTGGTTATTTACACCTTGCTACCAGAGTGGATGTTGCAGGTGGTATTACTGTCCTACAGAGCCCACTAGAGCAAAGTCTAAACTTGTAGAATGAGACATACTTGCAAGAAGAGAGAACCACACTGTGAAGTTACATAGAGGCCTCATTTAACACTACATGTGCATAAAACAGCCCCAGAAAAGGTGGGTTTTCAGGAATCATTTGACAGAAAGGAAATGCTCCAATTTTCTTAACATTGCTACCAGCTGACAGGGCTTTCACACCATAAAGATGCTGTGGGTGTCACAGATCTAACGATGTACCTGTGTAATTTACTGACTCTCAGAAAAAAAAGTAGATTCATTTTAACAAAACTTCCAGTTTAATTTAATCTTCTGATTTTGTTTCCTTTTTTTTCCCTTTAGAAAAACACAAGGTTAATAAAACTTAAAATGTAAGTTCAGCCTCTTTATGCCAAAGCCTGAGTGGCAGTATCTTAAGTATCTAAATATTTGCATGTACATGAATAACATCATATATAGAAGATATTTTAGGTTTTAAACAAGCCACACAACCTTCAGTTATCCTGGATCCCTTCAATTCCACCTGTCAGAAGATGTTTTATCTTGTTTTGCAAAGCATACTTTTGCAATGGTGAAATACTAGGAACAAACCTGACTCTTTGATGTTAGGTTGGATTAGTTATTTATGAAAGCTAGGCACAAAAAAGAAAATGATGGAGTAGGAAATTACAAAAGAAAATTCCTCTCACAAACTGTTCCCTAATTTATACCATATCCCACGAGAAAGTAGCCAAGATTATGGGAGAAAAAAAACCCCACACATTCTCATTTCTGTGCCTGTATTTCTCCTTAAGCTCCTACTTGAAAAATGTAAAATAATGGGAACTTCAGGTTTTTATCTCTTTCTCTTAACTAAAAAATGGACCACTTGTTCATGTTTGTACAGCATTGGGTTGAAAACGAGCTGGCCCTCATTAAAGCTTTGAAGTGGTATAAAAGAAAGAATGGCCAAATAACTATTTTTACCTTCTTGAAATGCTGCTAGAAATTCATATTAGGCCTTAAAACTCAACAGAAGGAAGTGAAGAGCCTGAAGCTACTTCTGTAGTTTAAATGCTGGCACAGACTTTCAGCTCTTCTTTTTAGAAATCAAACATAAAAAATCCTCAAACAAAGAAAAAGTCCTACAACTGAGTGCAAGTTGGGTGTTAAAGGATAATCTCCTAACTATGCCCTCCAGAGTGAATCACCCTGCAAGTGTTCTGTGCAGGCTCCGTCTTGTCTTTTGGTCCAAGGCATAATCACAGGAGAAGGATTTCAAAAGGCAGGAATCCTGCTCGGCTGCTTAAGTATCACTAATGATACATTTGCTCCAGTTACTCAGGGATATCATCTCCAGAAGGAATAATGGGGGAGTTAGATAAATAGAGCATTGCAACTACCAGCTGCTCACGTGACATACCTGGCACCAGCCTGGTGCTAAGACTAGGAGCGTTCACAGCATGATAATCTGCCTTACTTTAGGGAAGTGGAACTTCACTGACTTCATTATCTTCTGCAAGCAGCAACGGGGAGACCGATTTGCCAGTTTCTCAATAATTTTTAGTTATGCTGCTTAGAACAGGCTGACTATAGACACAGAATGAGGGGATGGGCTCAGACAAAAGGCTTGTGAGTCTGCCTCTAACAGTAGCCAACTCCCACTCCAGCCATTAAAACACATTGATTTGCATGGAGAGAAAAGGACTTCATATTCAAGTTGTCATTCTTTTTTTTCCACTATCTAGAGGGAATACATGCTATTTCAAATTCATTTAGATTCCTATTTGCTAGCATTTTTATTAAGCTAAAAAATAACACTTTTGAGAGGAAGATTAAAATACATAAAACATAGAATAGAGGGTTTTTTGAGGGTAGTTTACAATAAATACCCTAATGTTCCAAACACTCCAGTTACTTGAATGGTTGCAGTCCGGTTACTTCTGGAATGAATCACAGAATGGTTTGGGTTGGAAGGGACCTTAAATACCACCTAGTTCCAACCCCCCTGCTATGGGACACCTTCTGCTAGACCAAGGTGCTCCAAGCCCCATCCAACCTGGCCTTGGACACTTCCAGCGATGGAGCAACCACAGATTCTCTGGGCAACCTTTTCCAGTCCCTCACCACCCTCACAGTGAAAAATTTCTTCCTAATATCTAAACTTGCCCTCTGATTGGTTAAAGCTATTCTCCTTTGTCTTATGACTCCATGCCCTTGTAAAAAGTCCCTGTCCAGCTCTATTGTAGCCACCTTTGGTACTGGTTGGCAGCTTAAACCCTTCAGTGTTTAAGTGCTACTGTCTCAGACTCGATGTCTATTCCTGAAAAACAAAACTTCCTGTTTTTTCATGTCCTAAGCAGTTTCTTGACATACAATGAACTAGCCAAAGAAATTAAAAAAAAAAAATTGCTGTTCTGCACCAGGAAAGAGGACTGCTGACAAAAGCTGTTTTAATTTAAATTACATTCATGGTCAATTTTGTCAGACGTGACAGGTGCAGATCTCTCTGTACCTCCCATGGCATCTCACACAGTTAATGCAGCATCTTCTCTGGCTTTGATAAATTTAACCTCACCAAACTCAGATGTGCTCAGGATGCTCCTACCATTCCAGCTAAATAAATGGTCCTATCTTTCCTCCCAGCCTGTCCCTCTGACCAAGAGGATCTTCCTTCTACATCTCCAACTGCTCTCAAATTTTCTGAATGATCTTATGCTTAAAGTTTTGCCACCAATATCCTTCAGGGACTGCTCTCATCCCATGTACCACACAGAACTGCAAAGTATCTCCCTCTAAGCAGGCCACAATGTCACTGGATTTTGCCTTCTGCAAACAACCACTTTCACACATTCACCCAACCTACTGCTCATAGAATGCTCCAAGCACAAGTGCATCTCTTTCCTGTGATTTTAAGTATCTTCCTTTAATATCTTTTTTATCTTAGTGTTCTCAGAAATGTTTGGAAACAGCGAGGTTACTGCTTCATTGGTTCCTTATGTGCTGCCTTTATAGTAAATACCGCCCAGCTCTGTAACAATACATGTGTGTTCTACTTCAAGTCAAATTTGGATGATGACTTGTTAGTCAACAGGTTCACTATTAATGACTGTACAGCAATGGCCATAGGCATGGAAGAATAAAATTAATATTAAACAGATAATTACAGTAAATAATGGTAAGCAGCTAGCACAAAATGTACCACTCCACAAAAAAGTCCCTTTTGCTTGTAATCCTTCATCTGACAGGGGTCCTGTACTGATGTCTGGGGTAGAATGAAGCAGGACAAACATATAGAGTAGCAGGCCAGCTTCTAACTAATCAGAGTGTAAGGACATCCTGAATCAGAGAACAGTTTGTGTTTTTCTAGTTACTATCAATGATCTCTCCTCTGCACGTGGCCAGTGTCCCTTGGAATGCAAGGGAGTGTAGAGCTCTGGCAGCTGCAGCCTCGGGTCTGCCTCCCTCCAGTGTGGAGAGCTGCCTCCTGTACTCAGGTGAAAACCTTCTGCCAACTTCATACAGTGCCCTGGAGATGTCGTGGTGGAAGAGGCAATGAGCAGTGAACCCTGACTCCTCTTCCACACCACACATGATTTTGAAGATTTCTGTAATTTCTCCCTTTGGGCTCTTTCTGAGCCAGATGACAGGCATTTCAGACAGTTGAGCACAGCAAGCTGAGTAGTTCTTCATCCAGAAGCTGAGGCCTTTGATGCTACTTGTGGCCCTTCTCTTGCACTTTCCAGTTCTGCTAAATATTGTTCATCAGAACTGCACAGAGTTCTCAAAACAACTACAAACATCAGCTTTAGGCAGTAGCATACCAAGGTTCATGGTTGGCTTTTGGTTTACTTCCTAATAATTTCTAGTGTTTGATTTGCTTTCTGACCACTGAACAATAAGCTAATGCTTTCACAGAACTACTACTTATAACTCCAAGATCTTGCTCCCAAGGCTTGGTCCTATAAAAAGGAAAATATTTTTCTTTCACATTGTAAGTCCCACAAAAGTCTCAGAAACATGTCTTAAATGGTACTGTTATAGTAAGAAACTGATTTATTATTATTTTCATATAAGAAGAGCATAGAATTTAAAATGGAGTGAAAAGCCATCAATCTTTTTAAGCAGAACAACTCTAGGAAGATCAGTCACTGCTTTTATCAGTTTGAAGCATGGTAAAAGGTCCACATTAGCTGATTCTGAGAGCAAACTACCTGCAACAACATCCTGATAGGACAGCATTGTGTACCCATTCCACAGCCCACACAGTTATAAGAGGAGGAGTTCAGACAGAAATGCACCAAAGACAGTTCTACTGCCATGCATTCCCTGAAATAACACTCAAATTCCTTTTATTTTTTTCTTCTTTCTTTTGCCCTCTCTCTGAAACCTTCTGAAAGCAGTGGAATGATCATTGTCAAAGAGAGAGAGCTCTCCCTGCTTTCAGAGAGATGTTGGTAAAACTCAAACATGCCAGACACTTCAATGCACACAAGCAGAGCAGTACCTTCAAAGTCAATTAGCTTGAAAATATAAACATGTTCAAGGGTTCTCTCAGATTAGGACCCCACAGGCAATTTACAGCCTTGGCTCCTGCAGCTCACTACATTTTTACTTCAAAACCACTTAAGCTCAGCCACACAGAAATAACAAAAGTTCTGAAAAGTGATCTGCCCAGAAACAAACAATTCTGTTCTATTTATCCAAGATGAAGACGACAAATGATAATAAAAAATGGTAATACCTTTAATACAGACCCTTTGCTACCTCTACTGAATGTATATGTGTCTTTATATTAAACTCAGAATTTTTCAAATCTGCTTGACTGTGATGAGAACAGAGCTGAAGGCAGGGAAAGAAGGTATCCACACTATGAATAAGAGGCTATTTCCCTTAGGTTGTTTGTACAGTTCCTGGTGACAGACAGGCTCCAACAGAGCCAGGGCCAATGAAGGAACCACAGCTCAGAATTGCCCTGTGGAACAACCTCTCTCTCTCCATTGACCACACAAGCACCAGCTCTCTGTTACCTGCCCGGGACAAAGTGCTGTGACTACTCTTATACCACGTGTTAACATCCTGCTTCCCTTTTTAGTAAGTCAATGTCCAGGCTGCACTCTGCAATTCACTTCCAAAAGGCTGAGACTCACAAGGCTTGGAGATGTCCTTTACTTGTAGCCCATTCTTGCATTGTGAATAGTCTGGATGCAGCTCACAAAGCAGTCAGAATTAATTTAAAACCTTGCTCAGTCATCAGGACATCTTTGAGTACAGCACAGGCTTCAGAGGAAGAGAAAATCCTAAACATCTCTACACATTGGCTTTCCAAACAGACTAGATGCTGTTACCTAATATGATTTTTATTATTTGAAGAAAGAATCAATCCTTTTATAAGTTGATTTTTTTTGAGAATAAGTCAAGGTTACAGAAGCCTTCCATTAAAAAAATTCTGCAAAAGTTGAAGAATAAGTTACACCAGACTAATCTTAGATATACTGAAAACAACTTGAAATGTTCTTAGACGAAATCCAAGAGCAAAAGACAGAGAGAAAGCTTCCTTCAATACCTTAGATGACCAGAAATGGTGACCACTTACAGGCATGCAATTCAGGTTAAATAAGATACTGCAGTCACCACATGGGTCACCTACAAAAGGAAAGTAGGGTCAATCTGCAAAGCCTCTCTGAGTGGTGTCACTGGTGTAGTTATTATTGCCAAATCAAACCATGTTGACAAGGTAAGAAGCAGGTGACAAAGTTCATGTTATTTTTTCATCTGGAAATGAGGTTTTAAATGAAAACTCAAATTAAATAAATTTTTTTCCCCATAAGATTTCTGGAGGAACAGAGTTCACTCTGAGAGATACAAAATGAAATTTTTTCAGGTTGCTGGATGAGGAAAACAAAAGTGTACAAAGTATGTCTCCATTTTGACAAGCCTTCCTTTTTTTTTTTTTTTTTTTTTTGTTTTTAAACTCCAAAGACAGATACAGTCTGAAGAGAAAACTGTTGCATTTCTATGGCTTGAAACTGTTTTCTCTGAAATCTAAGCTGACTGTACCCTTAGGAATGCATGATTTTGTGTAAAAATACAAAGTTGAAGGTAACATTACATGCAGTCCACAAACCGTCAAAGTAGGCAAATCATAAAGGATATAGAAACCAAAAAAAGTCGAATGGAGCCTTCCTGAAGTTATTCCTTAAAGGCGCACTAGAAATTTCTATTTTGTGCCAATAATGTCTCATAAAACATTTCAATGTGTTTTTACAACATGGGATTAGAAAAAAAAATATGTAAAAGCTCATTTTACTAATCTGAAACCTCTGTGTGTGGTAACTGATACAAATCTGTGATGCAACTGATTCACTCTAGAACAATTCTTGAAGTCTCAATGTGGTTTTTCCTTCTCTTAAAAAATAAGCCTCTTACTTCCATCATTAAAAATGCCAGGCCACTACACAACACATTTAGCTTTGCTTTTCCAAAAACCAGTATTATTTTTCCTTTTGGAAAAAATCCTCATGCGATAACAAATAAAACACAGAGTCCCTTTTAATTGTCAAACAAGTAATTTCTGACATGATTAAAATTCTCTAAGTATCCAATTCCTACAAGATATCTGTAAAAAAAGCATCTAATTACAGAAACCTTGGTGGCCATCCAGCTGTTTACTCACCCATTTCTTGTCTGGTACTGCAGACTCCTGTCCCATATTTTTCTAACTCAATGGTCACAGTTTTCAAAGCATTAACATCTGTTTCTGCAAAGCCGAGGTAGTTATAAGAACCCATATTGATTACATTCTTGATAGTCCTTCCTGTAAACCTAGAATTAAAGCAAATTTTAAACAATAGTGCAACTTTCCCTCCAGCAACAAATCAAAAGAAAAAAAATCCCCAAATTTTCCCACCAAATTTTGTTCCACTGTCAAATTCCTGTTTGGGAATTTACAATCCTCATACTTTAAGAACCTAGAAGTTTATCCAGCCCTTCTCTTATTTTTGCTGACTAAATACTGCTTCTTGGGCAGAATGTTCTTTAGAAGCCAAGCAATACACTGGTATTAGGTGAAAGGCTGCTTTTATGGATTTAAACAAACAAACCAACATAAAACTTTATTTAAGGAACAACTTATAGATACTAATTTTTCAAGCAACTTGTCAACAGCTTCCACAAAGCCATTAGTGTTCTCATACACACAGAGAAATTAAATGTGATGAAAATGTTGTGGGAAACACCATGATATATTTTCAATAAGCTGAACTACAGCCAACCTACACATTGACTATGCAGTGAATTCCCACAGCTATTTAATTCAGTTGCAATACACCAAAATCTTCAAGCTGTAATCTGCTTAAAACCCACTGCCAAAGACTCACTGTGAAAGCAAGAAGCCACATTCATGCAATGCAAGAAATGATGATTTAAATCCTAACCAAGGGACACAATGAATTTTGTTATAATATCCTGAGTAAAGGTCTGCTGTTGTAAATGAAGCATCAGCAGTTTGACTTGTGCTGACACAGCCAAACAACGCCCTCTATGATTGAGTTGGAAATCCATACTGCATTTCCACATAATTCCAGGAGAAAAGGGTCAGATTGCCAGCATGGCACTCATTGCAGAAAGAAATGTGTTGATGTACATTAGACTGCACCACTTTCAGTCCTTTGCAGATGATTCAGGAGTGTTCTTCAGAAGCTGAGAGCTGCAGAGAGGGAGATGACTCACCTAAATGTCCAGTTGTAATCATCTGTAACACGTTCCATGAGGTCAAACTGTGGCCCAGGGACACTGCAAATCGGACGATTCCAGTTATCCCGTATTCTCATATAGAGGTTTCTGGTGTAAAAGTCCTCAAAATCTTGGTAAAGTGGCACAAAATCCTGGTTTGAAAACACGCACTGGGTTATATTGCTGGTAAAATGTCTGCTGTATCCAAGTCATTTCCATTAAGAAGGAAAAACTGATCATTAGCAAACAGCTATAATAGTCACATGTTCCACAGTCACACACAGCTCCAAACAGCAGATATCTTAATATAATTCTCTTGAAACACAGAATTGGATTTTTTAGGGGGTGGAGTTGATTCTTGGGTTTCGGTTTTTTTTTTTGGTGTTTTGTTTTTTTTTTTTTTTTTTTTTTTTTAATTGTTACCAAGTTGATTTAACTCTCCATATATACCTCAACAGCTGGAAATGAAAAAACCTAAGAGTCTTTCACTTGGAGGAACCAACTGCTTCAGACTGGAAAACTAGGATAAACCATTCATTACATTTCATGAAATGCTGGATACATTAGATAAAAACTAGTCCACTGTAAGGTGATCTGGGCATTACTAGCCTAGACTGGACATGCAAACAGTCAGTTAAGACAATTGGTTTTGTTGACAATTTCAATTTATGGATTTTACTTAGAAATTAAATTTTAAAAATGTAAGGAATCTAAATGAAGTTTTATATAAAACAGCAATATATCCATGTTGGACACTGGATACAATAAACTGATAGAACAACACGGTATGCAGAAAACATATGTAGGAGAATTAAATGAACATGCAACCCATGGTGAAAGAAAGAAAATTTAACTGGCACAACTGGAATCAACAAATGGCCAAATCAAGAAATGAATTGGAAATAACATTACTTGAGTAGTGCATGAAAAGATAAACGAGGAAACAATTTCAGGGATTTTATTTGCAAGAGAAACAGTAACACTACTCCCATTTTTCCTTCATTGTGTTGCTGTGAATGATGACTCAAACTGCACAGAGAATGAGGAGCAACCAAAAATTCTATACAAAATTGGAAGGCAGAAACTTGCTAAGGTGCAAGTTTCACTTAGAACTCTGTGGGATGAAAAGATTTCTAAGTCACACAAGATTTCAGGCTACTTTGTGCTGGGACATGATTCCTGAGTGCTCTGTGACCAGCAGTTCAACAAACATGAGCCAGCAATTGTAAAAATCACTGCCTATGGGTGTGAAGGCAGCCAGATGGAATCAGAGAAAATCGGGGTGTAAGAGGTTTGACAAGATGATATATTTAACAATGAGGCATTTCTGAGTTTTCTTTTTTTTTTTTTGTGGCCCAACCTGTAATTCTATTTTGATGAGAGTATTATGACACTCTTAGAATAAGAGTGGGTAAAAATCCTGATTTTACCTATATCTATTAGTACACATGCATATAACTCTACTGCAGTGTGTGTTCTCATCCCTGTGCAATGTTCCCTAGGATGAAAGATGTATTTTTCTTTCTAGGACAAGTTGCTGTAAATCACTTGCAAGGAGGGGAAAACTCAGCTGGGGATACATAATGTCTGTTTCATACATACTTTTTGTTGTTCTCTCTCTTCAGCAATGTTACGTTTTTCTAGTCCCCAGGCTCTCATAAAATCTCGCAGGTAGCCAAATATTGTTCCCACTGCAAAACCCACGAAAGTAAAAACTGCAACATACATTGGTGCCTGCTCAAAGTGCTCAATAAATGTCTTTTTGTAGGGTGTTCCATTTGAAACGCCATTCTTCTGAAAATATAGAACAGAAACTTGTGATTAATACATTTCATTTCATCAAAGCTTAGCCCTCAGACCTCAAGGCAAATCTTTATTTAGGAGAGACATTTTGACCTCATGCTATATCAGCTGAAGAGGAGGACCTTTAACACTGCAGCTGCTACTGACCACTGCAAGTATCTTCCCTTTTCTCTCCTCTCCACCAATGTCCTCAATTGCAGGTGTCTTCAACACCACTCCCTTGTCTATTTTGAAACCTGTGAAACTTCTGAAGGATTGGCAATATATTATTGTGTAATTGGACAATTATTTCAATGGTGATTAAATGGAAACCACAATACTCCGTCTTGCAAGACAGAGCTATAAAAAGGGAAGGGCAGCATTAAAAGCTCACCTACACTGTTCCTGACTGCTTCTGGAAGTCTTGTGTAACCCATTGCAGCAACTAACCCATATACATCAAATCCTGCCTAAAACAGGGCAGCTTTACCCCGATGTTCTTCAGATACGAGGAAGGATCCAAACCCACTCTGATCCCAGCCTTCCGTTTCTGTTCTGATTCACAAAGGCTTTTAATCACATTTTCAGTGACCTCTCCCATGCTTGTAAGGGTACTTAAAACCAAAATGAGGTAAAAACAAAATGCACAACAAAACAAACAAACAAACAAAAAAGAAGAAAAAAGAGAAAGACACACAGACACCCTTGATTGTTGGCATTAGTGAGGCCATTGTGAGTACATTTTAGGAATTTAAAACAATTTGTGGATAAAATGTTTTGTCATGAGAATATTCTAATATTTCATTTTCAAATTAAAGACACTAAGTTCTTCAGCTGCCACCATCTCAAACAAATGTATATTGAAAGAGAGGCAACTCCCTTATTTCTGCGAAATATGTTGGCCATTACAGTTACTGTCCAGCAACAGCCAACCTGCCAATTCAAAAATAACAAAACATAATCCAGAAAAAAAAGTTCCCCTTGTTAAAAAAAGAAATCCAAGGAAAACATTTTTAGCATATTATAAAGCAAGACTACCAGCATATGAAGAAATACCATTCATACATTGCTGCCTGTGAGATGCCTGAATTAAAAAAAGTGGATGATTTAATTATGTAATGTAGCAAGCTGAAATGGAATATTCATATTAAGAACAAGTACCAATCCACTGTATTTATAAGACAGGGTATTATTGATCTTTAAAATGTCTTCATCTTCAAAGGATTTTGATTTCAGTTGTAACTCGCTGTCCAATCCTGGATTCACAAAGTTTTTTGGGGAGACAGAAATAAAAAAAATCAAAGGAAAAAAGGGTGTTAGGCACCAGAGAGAATAAAAAGGCTTTGAAGTAAACCCAGAAAGGAGAAAAAAAAAAAGTGCTGGTAGGGCTGACCAAAACCACATTTAGTCTTTGGAAAGACTTCTTGCCATGTAAGGAAGAAGGAATGCAGGGCTGGCTCTCTCCATGTGAGGGTACACCTTTGAAGCAATGCTACACATACGCTCCTACCTCAAGCTAATTGCTCTTTTGGGGCAACCTATTTACCATGAAAAACATTTTATGAGGATGAGTTAAATACATGGTCAAGTCAAATTTCACATGAGTCACAACAGTTGTGTGCACACAGCCATCAGATAAAGTAAGTATTTCAGGATTAAGGATTAAGCTCAGACATATTAGCTTACATTTACCACAAGCTAAGAGCATACTTATGGTCACCTATGGAAATTCAAATTGGTATTGTAGCTTGATGTGCTTGATTCAATTGGCATCAAGCTGAGATGATGTGATAATGCACCTGAGCCCAGAGGAGAGAATTATGATGTTTCTGTTTATCAGTTTTATTAATAAACACTTTAATGCTGTGTATCTTATTGGTAAAGGAACAGGGAAGCTCATCTCAGACTTCTGCACTGCAACTCTCTTCTACAATTAAACTCTTCTGATGTGGAATTTTTATTTCAGCTGCTGCCATTTAATGCACTCAGTATGATACATATATTTAAGAAGGTAACCACTCACACCTATGATCCTCAACACAAAGAGCTGGTAGTAAATGACATCCATAGTAGTAAAGAATTAAGAATCCTAAGAGTGGCCTGTGATCCACATTCTCCAGCCTATGAAAGATGAATACCACAAGTCTTCAAACAGCCCAGGGCTAGTATAAGGCTGGCAGAACAAATTCAAAAAATACAGTGACATCTTGCCTAAAAAACGAAGTGAGAAAACCAAAGAGCATTTCCTCCATCCCTAGACTTCCCCCAAAAGGTAGACAAAGAGTCTCATATTGGGAATAAACAAAGAAGCTGGATTTGCTGCTTCAGGAAAGTGGCAATTCAAATCCAAGCATAGGGTATGGGTGACTGACTGAACATCATGAGGAAGGTCAGCAATTTCAGCCAGACTTGACAGTCCGTGGATCAGTGGGTAGTTGTCATCTTGTAATTTATTACTGTTCCATTACTTTTTATATGTTATCATAAAGCTTAACTTCAAAAGGAAGAGGTGGATTTGGAGACTGTGCATTTAAAGCATGTAGCCAGTGAAGATGGATGTTATTCAGCTGTTGTTGGACTGAAACCAAAGCCAGCAGATTTCCTCCAAATGTCTGAAATGATCCAGAGATCATTAGTGACACCATTACCCAGCAGGCTCTCTGCTGAATTGAGCACTCCCAAATAGATTATTATCTGTAATAACACCTGCAGTAGATAGTACACTTCCTAGCTCCATATCTTCATCTGTAGCAATTGATTAAACAAGGATTCTAAAAAACTCCACAAAAATAAAATAAAATAAAATAAAA